>VDFB02137642.1:0-49549 GCA_007258455.2 Sequoia sempervirens
ACTACAAAATTATAAATTAAAGTTCAAAACATAAAAATGTCAAGTGTTTACAATCAGCCATTATTGATCATTGATCAATCTGAAAAGTGTGAACATTTTTTTGTGTGGAAGGCAAACAAGAAAACAATGGTTCAAAAATGAGGACTTTGTCTTCTACACCAAATGAGAAATATTCACAATATGTGCTAGGAAGGAATAAGATCGAGTATGCAAGAACCGAGAATTGCAAAATTGGCTTACGTTTGACTTCCAAACATAAATTTTTCACACTTTTCAATGTTCCAACATAAGTCAAAAAGTATACATGTGCATAAGTTGTAAAGTATACACTTGAATACATGTAACTCATATCTATTGAACCATGAATTTATAATGCAAATATGGACACCATCGATAAAAAAGATTTATATTAATCAAATAGCCATGTACGTATGTACATCAATATATGTCAATATAAGTATAAAATATAGTTACAAAAAAGCCATATAGGCTTACAAGAATGCCATATAGGCATACAATGTCAAATATATCGAATACAAAATATGTACAAAATTGCCATGTAGGCATACAACAAAGGGCTCTACATTCAAAATTCATTTCTCTCCATGCTCACGGTTCAAATACAATTTTCTTTCCCTTTCCTGGGCGACCCGATGGTGATAAATCTGTCACCTGTTTCTGTTGAGGGGTGCTCCTGCTGCTCCTCCTACGATTTAGCTCCTAGTCAAGTTTCAACTGTTACAATAAGAAGTAAAGACATTATTATATAGAAATTACATTATAAAATTAATATATTTATAAAATTTAATCACTACGACCATCGTGATCATTCTCCTAGAAATATTTGCAGCTGATGCTTTCAGTGCTTTCGAATACCTATAAACCATGGAATGGGAATTAAACTATGAATCAATAATGGTTTGATTTTTCACTAGAACTAGTTCATCTATAACAGTGAATGTAAATTGAAATTTAGTAATTTGCCTCATACCTCCCCTATCAGAGCCATCGAGGATTGTATTGCAGTAGAAACACCGATATCCATTTCCCTTGTTACGTTTGGCGGTGTTTACGTCACCAACATCTGAGAAATAAAACAACAAATTATTCAATCACCAAAATAGTTATCCGAATTTGAAGTAATGCTTTTGAGGTTTGAATGATGTGTAATGCAGCAGTAAGCAACAATATGATTATCATTTTTTTAAAAGCAATAACACAGGACAATCACATTGAAAAACAAAAGACCCTTTAGGACAAATTTTAAGTGAAAAACATCAAAACACAATGTAAAATATATGACAACCAATATGAGAAAGAAGAGATGATCTAGTCAAAAGGAGCTTTGATAGTAGCCAACTGAGTTAAGTATGACAAATCAAGTATCATTGTTGCAAGGAATGGAGTAAGAGCTAAATAAAGATACAACGACAATAAAAAATGATGGAGCTAACTTGTCAAGGGCCTATTCTTCAAAACCCTTATTAAATGCTTGTCATAGTTTAAGATATGCAATAAATGTTTGACAATGGAATTAACCTTTTGATGATGAGAGTGATTAAATTGAGGTCTCCTTTTACCATGAAAAGACTGAATATTCTTTCTTTGGCCTATCATTATGATTTTTAAGTTTCCTCACTTGAGTTAAATATAATAGTCAAGTGTTTATACCAAAGATGATAGAGAAAATAATCATGAAAAGGAGAATATGATGGTGATCAATGACAAGTCAGTGGCACATTTGACAATCGAAAGAGTAGAGGAATGCATAGTGAACATCATGGTACAACTTATGATATAAATTAAGCCACATGGTTGATGTGCTTTGAATCCTTGCATCTAAAGGAAATTTTCTTAACATAAATACTGCTAGAGAATTTCAATGTTGCCATTGTAGTTGGCATTAAAGCTGGTACCTGCAACATTGAAAATTATCCTTATATAAGAATTCCCTCCATCTTGTTGATTGGCTTGTAACACTCTTGATGGTGGCTGTATGAAATCTAATTATGATTCCTCTTCTACATTAGAGGGTTCGTATCCTTGATCTGACCCTTCTGAATTATTAGAATCAAAATCACTAGCTTCCATATTCAAAATTTCCCAACCAACATCTTCAATAAATTTATCTAGATCATCAATAATAGTCTTACAAATTGGTTGCCAATTCAAGTTCATTCTACTTTCATAATACTTTATATCCATGGAGTTAATCCATTCCTTGATGTCATCAAGTGAAGATTGAGGAATGGCGTACATATGGAGTACATCTCGCTTGAATTATTTGAAAACAATAGCCATATCAAATCCCTTTTTCCCAAGTCCTACTCTCTCAAGGTTAACAATCTCAATCTCAGTAATAATGATTACTAAGAAAGGTAATTACACCAACTCTACCAAAAAATTTACCATAGGAACAATAAAAGTAGAGGATTTGAAAGGAACTCCATGAAAACCAAGCTCTCTAAATGCTATATAAAATTCTAGTTCAAAATATTTTAGATGAGGTTGCTCCCATAGCTCTCTTACTAGCTTGACAAATCCTTGAAACTATGTATTGATTTTATTTTTCCTATTCCTCTCTTATTGTTCTTCCTTAATTTCATCAAGATCATACATTGACCTTCTTGCCCCTCCTAAAGTTTGGACCACATCCATTACCTCCACATAAAGCTGGACATCCTTGGTCTTCATGGTTCCCACGCCATGATATGGTTATGCAAATGAAAATGAAGAAAAGTAATCATCTCCTTATCCATTGGTGGAGAATGCATGCTTAATGTTTTTGATACATGATATCAGCTCTCTCTTACGCTCTCATGGTTGAATATCAAAATCGGTATGGTGGGCCTCGAGGAAGTTCTAGTCATCTTTCTTCCTCTTCCACCAAATGTTGTCCACGGTCCCACATGTACGCCCGACCCTAAAGGTAATTGGCTTTGTTTTTGAAAGCTGAAGTTTCTCTTGAGTCACGGTGTAGCTCTCTCTACCTTTTCAAGTTCTCTTTCATTTCTATAGATCGTCTTTGGGATTTAGTCATTTGTACCACATGGTTGATGTGCTTTGAATCCTTGCATCTAAGGGGTTTAAAACCTTAGGGGCCTTAGATGAGAAAAAGAAGTAATGTTTTTTTTTTTTTTTTATGTGAGGACCGAGTAGTGAGATAAAAGAGGACTGTATAGAAAAATGAAAAAAGAAGACATAAAAATTCATGGACCATACTATATCACCTACATGCTAGCTAACAAGGACTTGAATGTAGTAGATTTAGATATGATAGGGGTATTGCAAGGTATATTTGAGGAATATATAAGAATGAAGAAAATTCAATGGATCAAATTAGTGTCAAATGTTTTCCTAAAAGATCTCCCACACCCTATTAGGGAATTTAATCATTTCTAAGCATTTTCCACGTCCTATGGGAAAGTTTGAGGAGGCTCCAATAGTTGAGAGTTTAATTAGTACTTATAACTTCTTTCCATACAATCATGATTAGGTAGAGAACATATAGGGAAACTTGATGAGCTATGCAACAAATGAAGAGAATATAGGGTATTTTGACCTAGTCTTAAGCATCTCCAAGCATCTAGGAGATATTGAAGGAGTCAAGTGGCTGATAGATAGGGTCGAGGATAGAAGTTTTATTTTTGATTACATTGACATCATGTGTAGGACATCCATAGTCTTATTCTTGGTTACATTAAAATCACAAAAAATTATATAGGATGGAGTAGAATGTAGCTCTACCTTTGTCAATTCCATGTTAAATTTTTATTATATATAGCTTGCTAGTGTAGGAATTCTAAGACAAAGAATCATAGTAGGAAGATTCTTAAAAGCTTGAATAATAAGCTAGTGAACCCATATACTCTTATGACTATATATACACAAATCTAGATTAAACTTAGAATTCATTAGTTAAGTTCTCTTTATTCTATATTACCTTCGTGAATGTTTGAGTAAATCTACTCGCACTCGAAGGTGTTCCCTTGAATCCTTCAACAGTACCCTATTCAACATCCAAAATCACATATTAAAATACCATTCGTAAAATGCTATTAACACATGTGTACTAAATTTAGAATTGTTTACTAACTTTACATACCCCACTGATAGGTGTACTGCAAAAATAAACAGGCTGATGACTAGTATATCCAGGCTCAACGCTATGACCCTACAATTTTATTAAAATAATAAAACTAAATTAGTTAATCTTGCATTTCACAATCAAAATTTAATAAACTAAATTCAATGAACATGTTGAATTTCACCTGACTGTCAATACCATATGCATCATGTAGAATGTCAGCCACCCTCTCCATCCCCGTAGATGCATACGGATCAGGCTACATAGAAGCATATGGATCCTACATAGCACCCTCTTGAGGGCCGGTAGGGTCATACGAACAAGTGGCTCCGCAAGATCAACACACATGGCCTCGAAGGCCACCACCTGAAGACTCCCCTGGATTGCGGTGTACAATGGGGCTAGTGTGGTGGATGACACTCCAAGTCAAGGATGTGATCACATGCAAAGTCTCTACATCAGCACTCTCCTTTGCAACTGTAGGCATCACAATCTGCTCAAGAGGGTGCCTAGCGAGATGTCGTCTCCCCTGTCGTGTAGGATCCAGCTGTGCACCGGGCCTATCCTGTGCTGACCCCCCACCTCTCCCCTGAAACTCCCTCATATCAAAATAATTTAGGATTTGGTTCAACACAAACTCACAGTATAATTTCCTAAGAAAATATTGGGGGACTT
This sequence comes from Sequoia sempervirens, assembly GCA_007258455.2. Classification (NCBI taxonomy): domain Eukaryota; kingdom Viridiplantae; phylum Streptophyta; class Pinopsida; order Cupressales; family Cupressaceae; genus Sequoia; species Sequoia sempervirens. Next base: position 4,763 of record VDFB02137642.1, read on the forward strand.
CACAGTTATTGCACGGTGGGTAATCAAAGACCATATACCATCTATCATAAAAATGGTTCCTAGTCTCTTAGTGGTGGCACCAATGAATAGGAAACCTCTTTGCATTGAGAGTGAGATTTTGATTTATTTTAGGGTCAGTGAATAGAGAGCACAAATCGCCTTTAGTAATCTTTAAATATTTTACTTGTTTATATGATAATTTGTCTGCATAATATGCCCTCGATGTTTCCCTCCTATTTTGCCATCCAGATATTTGTTGGGTAATTGCATCTACATTTTTTAACAAATCCTTCAATGAATTTGCTAGATGTATTCTTTCTATGGTTGAAGAATTTTGATCACTCAACCTACTAATAAGATCCTCAACTTCTTTTCTATTGTTTTCAATTTCACTCCTCAAATTTTCTTGAGTGCCAGGAGGGTATCAAGAGAATGGTGGGGGAGGTTGATTTTGTTGTTGAGGTTGATTTTGTTGAGGTTGATTTGGTTGAGGATTTTCCTCCTCTTGTTGAGGATTTCCTACAAATTAAAAAAAATCATTCATTTCTAAACTAAAACAAACAAAATCAATTTAAAACAAAAAAATTCATAACAAATACCAAACAAAACTTACCTCTTGCATCTCTTCATCGTCGTGGCACCATATTTGTGAAGAAAATCCAACTGAAGTTGATGAAATGTGAAGAAATCACCTCCCCAACAACGCAAGCGCGTAATGCAGGGTTTTTGGCCGTGGGTGGAGATGAAAACCAGTAAAAAGCAAATGACAAATGATATTTTGATTCACTTTTTTTTTTGCTTTTAAAAAGACATAACGTGTTCGCGTTATAATGCAGACGCGTTATGTCGCATTTTTCTCTTGTTTGGCCACAAAAGTGTGACCATCTTGGTGCACTTACCCCTAGATTCTTCTTCAATATCCAAGAACAACCATTTGTTGGCATCAAAGTCTCCATAGTCAAATTCATCATCAGAAATGCCAACATCTTCTCTCACATAGTAAGCTTTCTTAATCATTTTTCCTTTATTTTCCTTGTTCTTATTGTTTATAGCTCTTATTGGACATCTTGAAGCATAATGACCTAATTCATCATAGCTAAAACATTTGAAAGGTAGTTTACCTTTATACTTACCGGTGCCCTTTTTCACTCTTCTTACAAAGTTATCTTCCACATCATCAAGATCTTCCTTATCTTAATCTTCAACCTTTTCTAATACTTGATCCTTGAAAACAGTCTTTGTAGTTATACCCTTTTTTAAGCCCTTTTTCCTCATTTCAAAATAAGTTAGTGTACCAATTATCTAATCTCTAGAATAAGTATCAAGATTTGCAATTTCCTCAATAGAAGACACCTTAAATTGCTATAAGAATCAAGAAGAGATCTGAGAACTTTCTTTACCACTTTAGATTCTATAACTTGTGCACCAAGACCTCTCATTGTGCTCACCAGCTCATCAACTATCTACATGTAGATTTTGATTGTTTCATCTTCAGAAATATGTATTGTCTCAAATTATGCCTTCAAATTATACAACTTTGCTTGTTTCACTTTTTCATCTCCTTCATAAATTATTTCTAGCTTATCCCAAACCTCTTTACTATTCTTCAAACTCGTAACTTTTACTACTTTAGTATTCAAAAGACTATTCACAATAATAAATCTTTCCTTAGCATTGATCTCATGCGCCTTGATTTCTGAAGTTGTACTAAGAACATTCAAAGGTGGAGTATATGCATTCTTATAATCCTTTTCAACCTCAAATCCCTAAGTTGCCAAATATCCTTCCATCTTTTTCTTCCAGAATGCATAATCTATGCCATCGAATCTAGGGCATTCCAAAGGAACCTTGTTCACCATCTTAGATCTACCTCAAGAGGTTAAGCTCTTCTCCAAGGAACTATTTTATGATACCAATTATTGAATGAACAAGACAACTTAGAGGAGGGGTGAATTAGTTGTAGAAAAATAAACCTTCAAAACCCTCAATAGTAATCAGATCCACATGCATTCATTAAACCCTTATTTAGTTAATGTGACTAAAAATGAAGTGCATATAACATAAATTGAAGTAACAACACCATATATAAGAGAACACCAAATTTACATGGAAAACCCAATGAGGGAAAAACCATGGTGAGGATTAGCTCACAATATAAGTAATTACAAAAATGGTACAAGGGCTCATCGCCATAATATGATACACTATCCAAAAAGTCTCACAACCAAGGCTCACTGCCAAAGAAAGAAATACAATAAGATAGAAGAGAAATGTTAAACAGAGAACACTTTCAAAATGCAACAAGGAATCCACCAAAATGCTCCAATAATCTCGCAATCTTGCTTGAATGATTTTGGATGGCTCCAGCTCACTGCCTTCAGGAACCCAAACACTTGAAATTCACAATTTTCTCTATTCAAATTTGCATCACACACGTCACTCACATCGATATCACATCTCTCTTTCTTCTCTTTTCATCCTTCCTTCCAACTCACAACAACACCCCACTTATTATATTAACCTCAACCTCAAAAACCTTCTCCAATGTCAATAACTAGTCATTATACACACAAATTCAAAATAGGTCAAAACCTAAACATTCCCACAGTGGATAGGAACAAAGGAAACCTACATAAATCCTTAATTAGGACCCAAATAGATCCTAGCACAGCTCAACATTCTTTTACCAGCCTCACATGTAGTGCTAACAAAAGGTTGTCCAATACCCATGTTAAACACCATAATCATTAAGTACACACTTCCTTAAATCAATCTAAATATTTCAGAAAATAGAATTCAATTTAACATGATCTAGAAAAATCCACAAACCACTTGAGATTCATCAAACACTTCATCCAAGCTCACATCATACAAATACTTAAATTCAAAACAACTAGTAAACCTTATTTGCACACTAACAAATGAAACTCACTCTATAATACACCAAATCAAGTAAGCTCTTGAATACAAAAAAATAAAAACATTATAAGCAACTTCCCAAATCCACATGACCTAAATCAAAACAATGAAGAAATGCAGAGAAAATACATTTCTCCTAGGCCACAAAAAAAATCACTTAAAAATTGGTTCACACACTAGTGAAAATATCTCTAGCTTTGTACAACAATCCAAAAACCCAAATTTTGAATATAGCAACCTCTAACAACCATGAAAAACACATCAAATTCACACAGGGATAGGATCAATACAAAAGAAATGTGAAGCACAATACCAAAGCACACTATGAACTCTTGCACAACACAGTTTACTTTATTTATCAATTTTTCTCAAAAGCACTTGGAAACCAAGTACCAGAGACATCATCTCGGCACATTACTTCATTCCAACACATCTTTAGATACCAAAACAAAAATATAGCTCCATGTACTCAACATGTCCTCAATATCTCAACTATACATGCATAACCTACAACACCCTATTTTCCTCTTTTTCACAATTTTCTCAATATCCTCGACATCTTCATCATTCAACAACTTCCTTAACACACAGTTGACATCAATGACAACACCAATTAGTATACTTCTTGTTGACATCAATGATAAAACCTTCATACTTGCAACATTTGCAACATGGAATTTTACAAAATATTTTTTTATTTCTTGAAAACCTTTTGTTGTTTGGACAACACGAATGTAGTTTTCTTCTTAACACCTAGGATTTTGAAAAATGGAATTTTACAAAATAGTATGAATGTATTGAAAACCTTTTTCTATTTAGATAGCATGAATGTAGTTTTCTTCTTAATACCTAGGGTTTTGCAACATGGAATTTTACAAAACAATATGAATGACTCAAAAACCTTTTGTTGTTTAGACAACACAAATGTAGTGAAAGGCCCCTTTAAAATTTATACCCATTCTAACTTATAGTAAAAATTGCATTTAAATTTCCTCATGATTGAAAAAAATGCACAAAATAATTGCAAATTGGAAAACACAATGTGGGTTGTTAGTCATATGATCGTGGTTGTCAAGGCATCGTTATCTTTTATAATTTGTGCAATCACGCCTTTGACTTTTGAGCTATCAAAATTCTTTAAATGATCATTATAGCTAAATTGAACATTTCCTAATTGAGCCTCGAGGTGCCTGATATGACCCTTCAACTTTTGAACTACCTCAGATTCTTGCAAACACTCAATTTGTAATGTGTCCATGTGCCCTTCTTCATAAGCAACACCTTTCATTGTTGTGTTTATTTTTTCAACTTCATATATTTTAGATTTTAGTTGTCTGTCAATAGCATTAATTAAACTCCTTTTATTTCAATGATAAAATCTTCTTTTAATCTTTTAATTCATTTTCTAAGTGGTTAATTCTAGTGTTTTCCTTGTTTTACTTCAGTTTCAATAATTCCAACTATTGCTTCTGAATTTGCAAGTTGACCAGCCACACATTTTTCCTCATCCCCATTGTCGTTACTTGTTATCACCCCCTGGTATTCCTTTTCATGAGCTTCTACCTTCTTTTTCATATCTTTTACTTTAAGCTTTGGAGCAATTGCTCCCCCATAAACCCTTAGTACAACACCATCCATTTATTGGATAGAGTTTTTAATGTGTTCAATACTTTTATGTAGCTTTGCAGCCACTCTTTGATCAGCTTTGAGAGTATCTTTTTTATTAGAGAATGCAATTTTTTTTTGTTTGATAAGTTATTTATAAAACTTGTCTACCTTTTCACATAGGACTTTCATGTCTCTAGCCAATTGATCATCTTTTTCTGCACTAAGATCTGATTTTTCCTTTTCATTATCATCTATTTCGAATTGTATTTGTTCCATGGAATTATTAAGTTCAAGAATCTTATATTTCATTTGTTCAACTCCACTTATAACCTCATCTTTCACTTTATTTTCTTGCACAAATTCATATGCAATACAAAAGCTCACTTTATCCACTTTTGCATTGGCATTTTCCCATTGCACATAATGCACAATTCTCCTTCATCAAGTTGTCAAGTGTAGGAACAATCTTTTTAGTCGATACATTATCTAACTTATTCACTTTGTTCTGCTTCTTTTCAAGTTTTTTTAGAGCATATTCCTTTTTCATTACATACTTTCTACTATGTTTTGCTTGAGTTTTGCATTTCCATTTGACCATCTTGGATACTGCACATGCACCTTCCTCAACTTCTCAAAAACATGAAGTCTCTTTAGTTAATACACTATCTATCTCATTCACTTTGGTCTTCTTCTTTACAAGTATTTCTATAGTAGATTCCTTTATCATTTCATACATTCTAGTACTTGTTGCCTCCAAATTTGCATTGGAATTTTCCCATTGCACATACTTCACATGCTCCTTCCTCAACTTCTCCATGTAATGAAAGGCACCCCTTCAAAATATATAACTAGTCTTAGATAGACTGTAAATTATGTTTCAGCTTCCTCAAATCAATAAACTATAGGTAGGTTGAAAAACACTATGAGTTGTGATTTATATAATTATGTTTGTTCTAAGATCAAGGGTAGGGAGTTTAGGGAGGAGTTGCAACTGGGGGATACATAAAACTAACCATATTTAGCTAAGGGGTGACCAACCAATTGGGTTCTTATATATAGAGGGTTTTACAACACTATGTTTGTTGCAGGTTTCTTACACCCTGTGTTTTCTAGCCTCTGATTATGGGTATGTGCAGGATCATCATGGAAAAAATAGGCCCTTAAGTGGCAAAAAATTTAGAAAAATTAGTGTTAGGAAACTTGACGTAAAAATTTGAATAAGGTAGCTATATGATTTCAAAAATATGTAAAAATAGAATCTATATAAAATTGAATGTAGTTTCTAAACTACTAGGTTTCTTTTAAAAATAAATAAAATCTATTTGGTGAAAATTTGAAATTTCAATGCAGTAGTACTTAAATTTCAGGGAAAAAATAAGAAGTAGGTGTCTGCTGACCACCTAACCATAATAAAATGATAATAATCTTTTATAAGATTTTATATATAAGTAGAGGACTCATGTCTGGATGTGATGCATATTTTTTTGTAATTTTTCCAAGTAAATAATTAATTATGAATTTTTATTACAACTTTTAAAAAATATAAAAACTTGTATGTCTGACCACCTTAACTTGGTTAAAAATTCATGAAATTTATTTTTTATTTTTTAATCCTATAGTATGTGAAGCATAGAATGTGACGCATGTTTTGGATTCAAAAAATTTGATACCATTTCAAAGTTATAGATGTTTTTCAATCAACCTATCGATCAAGACTTTAGTCATAATTCTATTAGAAAATGAATAATAATTATTTATTAAATTCAAATTAAAGCATAATTTATATTGGTGGAAATCTAATAACCTCCTCTAAAAACCCTTTTCGTTTTATCAATTTTGGGTAGAAAGAAAGTCGTCAGCCACATACCCTACAAATACCCATAATATTGCCACTTTTTGGTCCATCATGATCCTGCACATACCCTTATACAGACAATATGATTGTAATGAAAACCTTTTTGTTGTTTAGAAAATACAATTGCAATGAAAGGAGCCCCTTCAGAATATATAAAGTCTTAGATAGACTATAAATTGTGTTTCAACTTCCTCAAATCAATAAACTATAGGCAGGTTGGAAAACACTGTGGGCTGTGATTTGTATAATTTTGTTTGTTCCAAGCTCAGGGGTGGAGAGCACAAGGAGGATTTTTAGTTGGGAGATATTTAAAACTAACCAAATTTTGTCGAGGGGTGACCAACCAATTGGGTTCTTATATATAGAGGGTCTTACAACACTATGTTTGTTGTAGGTTTCTTAACGCCCCATGTTTTCCAACCTATGATTATATAGACATTATGATTGTAATGAAAAAAATTTAAATGTTTAGCCAACACGAATGTAATGAAAGGAACCCCTTCAAAATATATAACTAGTCTTAGATAGACTAAAAATTATGTTTCAACTTCCTCAAATCAATAAACTATAGGCAGGTTGGAAAACATTGTGGGTTGTGATCTATATAATTCTTCTTGTTCTAAGCTTAAGGGTGGAGAGTTTGGGGAGGAGTTGAAACTAGGGGATAGATAAAACTAACTAGATTTAGCTGAGGTGTGACCAACTAATTGGGTTCTTAGATATAGAGGGTCTTAAAAAATTGTGGGTTGCAAGTTTCTTAACACCCTGTGTTTTCCAATCTCTGATTATACAAACAATATGATTGTAATGAAAACCTTTCGTTGTTTACACAATACAAGTAATGAAAGGAACCCCTTCAAAATATATAGTTCAATTCTTAGATAGACTAAAAATTGCATTACAACTTCCTCAAATCAATAAACTATAGAATGGTTGGAAAATACCGTGGGTTATGATTTATATAATTATGATTATTCTACGATAAATGGTGGAGAGTTCATGGAGGAGTTCTAGCTGTGGGATACATAAAAGTAACTAGATTTAGCTAAGGTGTGACCAATCAATTAGGTTCTTATATAGAGAGGGTTTTACAACACTATGTTGCAAGTTTCTTAGCACCCTATGTTTCCCAACCTTCAATTATACAGGCAATATGACTGTAATGAAAACATTTTTGTTGTTTAGAAAATATGAATGTAATGAAAGGAACCCCTTCAAAATAAATAACTAGTCTTAGATAGACTATAAGCTACATTTCAACTTCCTCAAATCAATAAACTATAGGTAGGTTGGAAATGTTGTGGGTTGTGATTTATATAATTCTGCTTGCTCTAAGCTCAAGGGTGGAGAGTTTGAGGAGGAGTTGCAGTTGTGGGATACATAAAATGAATCATATTTAGCTGAGGTGTGACCAACCAATTGGGTTCTTATATATAGAGGGTTTTACAACACTATGTGGGTTACAGGTTTCTTAATGTCGTGTGTTTTCCAACCTTTGATTGTACAAAAAATATGATTTTAATGAAAATCCTTTTATTTTTTACACAATACAAATGTAGTGAAAGGAACCCCTTCAAAATATATGACAAGTCTCAGATAGACTAAAGATTGTGTTTCAACTTCCTCAAATCAATAAACCATAGGTAGGTTGAAAAACATTGTAGGTTGTGTTTTATATAATTGTGCTTGTTCTAAGCTCAAGGGTGGAGAGTTTGGGGGGTGAGTTAGTTTTATGTTCACAAATGTTTGAATTCACTAGTTGAGATCCACTTATAGCTCATCATCTTTCACTTTCTTTTCTCACACAAATTCATATGCAATACAAAATATTTTGAGTTTATCCACTTCTACATTACCATTTTCCCATTACACATATTACACATGCTCCTTTCTCAACTTCTCACTTAGAGTTGGAAGAATCTCTTCAATTAAAACAATATCTATCTCATTAAGCTTGATCTTCTTTTTAGGTGTTTTTAGAGTAGATTACTTTTTTATTTCCAAAACTATAGAACTTGCTACCTCCAGATTTGCATTATCTCTTCACTTTTACACATACTACACTTGCTTCTTCGTCAATTTATCAAGAGTAGGAAGAATCTCTTAAGTCGACACAGTATCTATCTCATTCACTATGGTTTTCAATGCAAGTGAGCTTCACAATTTATTACAAGTGTAGTTTATATTTAAAATTGCTTTTCAAATTCTTCATATGTAACAAATAAATGCAAAAAAAAAAAAAAATTAGCCTATGTTCATTCACTCCTTTTCCAATTCATTATTTTATCAGCAGATGCAAAGAACATGTTTCTTTCTTCAGACATTCTTGGCAGCAATAGAATTAATTACATATTATTATGCATGTTACACTTATCGGCTACATACAAAGTTGTAGGTTGGACTTCTCATCATGTTGTTCAATCTGCACCTTTTTAGTTCATGAATTGTCATATACACTTTTGTTGGTCATGTTAAGTTACCCCAAATGAAAGGCTCGATATCACAACATGCTTTCTCAAGTAAAAGAGGTTTGTACACCCCATATATACTATGAGGTCTTAGATTTTTTTTCATGCAAGGTTTCAATTTTACATGCAATCTTTATGTTCGCCTAGATGCTCAACTAGACACTGTGTTTTCAAACTTGCATTTGCAAGTACATCATGGTTCATAGGAAATTTTACACCTTTATGCCTTTCTTGATTCACTCCATTATTGATTCATTATTTTGTCAACAAATGCAAAAGCTGTGTTATTCTTTTTTCGTTGTTGGTAGTAATGGATGCACATTTGTTTACATACAAGGTTGTCATAAAAGGTTTTGGTTGACCTCTAACCTTTCATCTCCATTAACACATACACATGCACCAAAACCAACATATCTTCCCAAAATAATACATCAGTTGTTGCAATTGTAGAAGTAATTATATATTGTTATGCATGTTACACTCATATGCCACATACAAAGTTGCAGGTTGAACCACTTATCATGTTGTTCAACTTGCACTTTTTTATTTCATGAATTGTAAGATGTGCTTTTACTACGCCTACTGAATCACCCAAAATAGAAGGCTTGATATCACAACATGGCTTCTCAGGTAAAAGAGGTTTATACACCTCATATACTATGAACTCTTAGTTATATTTTCATGTACAGTTGCAAATTTACTTGTGTTCTTTATGTCCACTTGGAGGTTCAACTACACACTGTGTTTTCCAACCTACATTGGCTTACATCATGGTTGATAGGAAATTGTACACCTTTCCTCATTCTCTCCATTATCAATTTATTATTTTATCAACATATGCAACAAACATGTTATCATTTTGGCATTGCTGGCAACAATAGATGCACATTTTTTTACATAAAAGGTTATCATAAAAGGTTTCAATTGCCCTCTAACCTTTCATCTCCATTAAGACATACACACACACCACAAGCCAACGTATCATTTTGGTCGTACATGTCAAGTAGTAGAGTTGATAGTAACATTTTGTTAGTAAAAAAAAGGTCAAAAAAGAAATGAGATCCTATTTATAAAATAGGATCCCATTTTGTTATTGGGATCCTATAGTAAATGGGATCTCATTTATAAAACGAGATCTCATTTCTTAAAATTTAAATTTTTGGTCAGGTTTTTTTCCATTTTTTTGTTTTGTAATTGGGATCCTATAGTAAATGGGATCTTGTTTATAAAATGAGATCTTGTTTCTTAAAATTTAAATTTTTGGTCAAGTTTTTTTCCATTTTTTCTATTTGGGAAAAGGCATGGGGAACTGAACCTAAGCCTTGGACCTAGTTTGACCTACAACTTGAAGGTTATGTCAATGTCATAAGAAAATAGTGACTTTGGACATATGTCTAAAGACCTTTTTGCATAATTTTTTGATGAAATTAAAACCCATGTTATAAATGAGATAGTCCAGATTCCAAATATGTAATTTTTTTTACTATTGGATTATTTTTTCTATTTTTCAATTAGTTTCTGATGAAAATGGTCCATAAACTTGAAATATTAGGGTTTTTTAGTATTTTAATAACTTTTTATTATTTATTTTTTTTGCAAAATGAATTGTGCGAAAACGCACTTTAGACAATTCTTTTCAATTTGAAAAAAAATCAAAAAATGATAAATTTGAGGTCATCTTATGCATGACATACACAATGATTTTTTAAAACAACAAATATGGCCAATAAAAAATTAACAAAAAAAATCAATAAAAAATTACAAAAAAATATTGTAAACGTGCTTTGGTGAGTTACAAATATTTTCCTAAAAGGATTTTAAAAAATATGATTGTTCAGGTCAAAATATTGATGACGTGCAGGTGCATGGTATGGTAAAAAAAAGTGACTTGTAAATAGTGTTTTTTAGAAACGCCTATTAAAAATCAATTTGTATCATATGGGTATTGAAATAAATTACATTTTTGGAAATTAGACACCAAGTACTACCTTTTATGATCAATGAATTTTTTAAAGATTCCATCTGTAAGTGCTCAAGTTTTAAGGTCAAATGTTACAAATTAAGAAAATCAGGGAAAACACTTCCACTTTTTGGCCAAAAAGTGGACTCAACTTCTTTCCAGCAACTAGATGTTCATGTTTGATTATTTATTTCTCTTAATTTTCTTGTTAAGAAGACCTCAAGGAACACCCCCTTATACTAGAAGATTCCTAACTATGCAATTGAGATTCTACCCACTCTCAAGCATTGGCCTTTTCATTCCATAATCTAATTAAAATTCCAACTAAAGAACCTAGGATGACTTTCCCTAGCCTTAGGTTTTGTGTTTTTCTTCAAGAAAAGTTCAAATACATGTTTGAGAGATAAAATTGTGTTTATTTAGCTACCTTCAAAATGGTGATTTAAGAAAATTATATAAATTTTTAAAAGAAAATTATATAAATTTTTAATATAAAATTATTTTGTTTATCTAATCCCACTAACAACTCAAAAAACATGAGATTATTCCCATGTTAAGCTAAAATGGATTACTAATTAAAATTTTAATTATTTATTTGATTGATCAATTTTTAACCTATTTTATAGAATCTGAAGCATAAAAGGAGTGCATGAATACACATCTCCATAATAAAAGTGTTTATCTATAGACACTTTATTGTAGCCTTTGATTCAATGAAACCTTTTTCTATAACTATTTTATGTGACCTTAAACTTTTCAAATAGAATGAGTTGAAATGGTAAATTATTAGGATTTTTCAAATAATAAAAAGTCTTTGTTCAAATATCCATAGAAGGAGATATCCTAAACCCTAGGGTACTCTTTACATATCTTGGGAGAGATTTTTTTTTTTTTTTTTAAATATTCCAATGAACAAATAGTCATATTGTATACCGTAAAATAGTTGTAAATAGGATTCACCAACATCGTATACATGTCAAAAAGTTATATGCTTTATGATACTGTAAGTTTTATGCTTGTGAATATGGCATGCTAAACTATGTCTTTAAGGATATAAGATCTTTGGTCAGTTATGTTTCCATACAAATATAGAAAGCATTAGTGTGACAAGAATTCAATTGGCTTTCAATCATGTCAATGAGAATTATTTTCAAAAGATTGAAATATTCAAAGCATGAAAATTTAATAATCACATTATTCTGTTTAAAGTTTACCATTTGTAGTTCTAGTGAATTTGCATTCCATAATTTCTTCAAAATTTAAAGTCTACAAAATTACAACAAATTACATCTAAAAAATAGAGTTAAAAGAAACAAATTATTTGCATTATTTAAAAGTTGCAATGTAGTTGTTTCTTATTATTTCTCAATAATAATAAAATTGTAAAAATAAAAAATATGGAAGTAGTATTGCAAAATAGACAAAAACAATAATTACCTTTAAAACTTATTAAATTCATCAACATGATTAAAGAAAAATTAAAAAATTAATCACTAAGTATGTAAAAAAGAAACTACTAAGCTCTTATTAATCTCCATCCTTTGTAAAATACCTCACAACATTAATTAAATAAATACAAATAGCTCACAACATTAATTAAATATTTATGTATCCAAAAAAATAACAGTGAATCATAAAATTTGTAACTTTTAGTAAACCTTAAATTGTTTTTTTATAAAAACATTTTATAAAATAAATTTATAAGTTTTAACATTCTAACCATCTTTTTCTTCATTGCAATAAATAATTTTAAAATTGAATGAAAATATTAATACAATTGTGTGGAATGTTCATTTTTTTTCGAATTAAGAATCAGAAAATTATAAATTTACAACATAAGATACAATGAACTTTACAAGAAGGAGAAAGACAACAGAAAAAATAAAAAAGTGTTAGAGTTGTTACACTATAAGCATACAGACTAAGGGAAAGGGGTCTATAGTGGGCCACCCTAACTTCACACTTCTCAAAGTCCTATGTGAAAATTTCAAATCACTCCCAAATTTGTACAACAGCGTATTTGGAAAGTCCCCTACTTATAAAAATTGGTTTCAAGGCCACATCATCAAATATGATGCCACATCAACATGTTTTTTTGTCAAGGTATCCAAAACGGCCCAAAAAAAAGGTGAGACCAATAGTGAGTCACTAAGTCATGTATTATTGGTGCAATGATGTGGCATCACATGATTTGTCAATGTGTACTTTATGGATAAACGTGTTTTGCAATTGGATAATAATTGTAAGTTTATTGGATATTAAACCTACCGAGTATAAGACCCTCTCAGAACTACTTCTATACCCACCATTAAACCCCTACCCACTATGGACCCCTTCCCATAACAACAACCCAAAAAATAGTCAGTCAACGAATTTTAAGAGTTCTGTACATGCTGAGTGAAGGGAAAGACGACTTCATTGTGGGTTTACCAGTTTTGGGTTTTAGCCTGCTTCACTTGAAACCTCATTTCTACTTTCGTTAACGTGGCTCTCACGAAATAATAATGAACTACTTCTACTTCTGCATTGACTTGAAAGGTCTTTTACCCTACTTGACTATGGTTAACTTGAAAAGTCATTCCTGCTGTGGTAAACGTGGGTGTCACGAAATAATAATGGACTACTTTCTACTTCCACATTTACTCTCCTTGTCTTTGGTTAACGTGGGTGTGACGAAATAATAATGGACTACTGCTTCCACATTTACTCTAGTCCTTGTCTTGACAGATAATTGAAGGACTGCAGGCAAGCCATTGGAAGACACGATAGCTGTTATTCCCATCTAATACGTTGCATTATTTTCTTCGATGCCTTGGAACTTTATCTTGTCAGTCGTACTTACCAAGTTTTCCATTAATTTGTTGGATGCCTTGACCTTTTCACTCGCATTCACACACAGAATTGGATTTTGTTGGATGCCTTGACTTTTAAACACGCGTTCATTATGGCTTCACCAGTTTTGTCTTTTAGTCTTGTCGACTTTGGTTTACTGGAAAAGTCGTTTCTGCTGTCGTTAACGTGGGTGTCACGAAATAATAATAATGGACAACATTTACTCTCCTTGTCATGACACATAATTGAAGGACTGCAGTTAATCCCATCGAATACGTTGCATTATTTTCTTGCATGCCTTGGAACTTCATCGTGTCCTCATAATTCAAATACTAGGCTATATCATGTCGTCATACTGCAGGCAAGCCACATGTTGCAGTACTTTATCATGTCGTCATACTTGATCAGGTTTTCCATTATTTTCTTGGATGTCATTGAAGGGAAAGTTCGTTGTGACTATACCAGTTTTGTCTTTTAGTCTGCTTGAGTTGAAAGGACATTTCTACTTTGGTTAACGTGGGTCTCACGAAATAATATTGGAGTACATTTACGCTCCTTGTCCTAGACAGATAATTGAAGGACTGCAGGCAAGCCATTAGAAAACAAGATAGCTGTTAGTCCCATCTAATACGTTGCATTATTTTCTTGCATGCCTTGGAACTTTATCGTGCCGTCATAATTCAAATACTTTATCATGTCGTCGTACTTACCAAGTTTTCCGAAGTTTTCCATTATTTTGTTGGATGCCTCGACTTCTTGGCAAAGGCTATGTAGGTGACAATTTGCACCAGGCATAGATGGGCATCCAACATCCGATGGCTGTGCTCGTGCAACCCCCCTGCAGTCCTCCTAAAGGTTTCTGCTGTGCCGTGCCCCTGCTGCTGTCCGGTTGTCACATCACCTCCACGTCCCGAGCTGTGTAAGTAATTAAATTATATTAATACACTAATAGTAATTTTCAAAATGAGTAATAAAAAATAACTAAGTCTTGTGAGGTTTTTTAAAATAGCAGAATTTAAAATTGATATCTTAATATTTCAAACATTAAAATATATCAATGTTTATAAATAAATTATTGAATATATTAAAAGTACAAAAATGCTATTCAAATAATAATAAGTAGAATTTTAAAATTATATATATATATATATAACTTAAAATAACTATTAATTCAGTAGAATGGTTTGAAATTGATATTTCTTATTTTAAAAATATACATTTAAGATATAAATATTAGTCATTATTTTTTTAAGTTATAATTTGAATATTTTTAAAATAACAATAGATGTATTTCAAATATCAATATTAATATAAGAATTACTCTCATTAATTTTAAAAAATAGATCTATTTAAAATTAAGATATCAAAAGATCTATCTAAAATAGGAATATTAACTTTTAAGTTAAAGACATTTTACAATGACAACAAGAAATAATCAAATGTGACAATTGTTTATTTGTTAAAATATTGATATTTAATATTAAATATAAAAAATACGAACTAAATCATTTTTTATTTTGATTCATTCTAATATAATTTAATATTTAAAATAAATACATAATAGATAATAATTATAAATAAAAATATATCTTTAAAACATTTAAAGATATATTTAATACAATTCACTCTTTAAAATATAATGTCAAACTATATCATTTTTTTTTATTTTTATTCACTCTAATATAATTTAATATTTAAAATAAATAAATAATAGATTATAATTATAAATAAAGATATATTTTATTTATAATTATAATCTATTATTTATTTATTTCAAAATATAACTTTAAAATAAAATTATAAATATTAGTCATTATTTCTTTAAGTTATAATTTGAATATTTTTAAAATAACAATAGATGTATTTTCTTAAAAAACATAGATATATTTCAAATATCAATATTAATATAAGAATTACTCTCATTAATTTTTTAAAAATAGATCTATTTAAAATTAAGATATCAATATATCTATCTAAAATAGGAATGTTAACTTTTAAGTTTAAAACATTTTACAATGACAACAAGAAATAATCAAATGTGACAATTGTTTATTTGTTAAAATATTGATATTTAATATTAAATATAAAAAATACAAACTAAATCATTTTTTATTTTTATTCATTCTAATATAATTTAATATTTAAAATAAATAAATAATAGATTATAATTATAAATAAAAATATATCTTTAAAACATTCAAAGATATATTTAATATAATTCACTCTTTAAAATATAATGTCAAACTATATCATTTTTTTTTATTTTTATTCACTCTAATATAATTTAATATTTAAAATAAATAAATAATAGATTATAATTATAAATAAAGATATATTTTATTTATAATTATAATATATTATTTATTTATTTCAAAATATAACTTTAAAATAAAATTATAAATATTAGTCATTATTTCTTTAAGTTATAATTTGAATATTTTTAAAATAACAATAGATGTATTTTCTTAAAAAACATAGATATATTTCAAATATCAATATTAATATAAGAATTACTCTCATTAATTTTTTAAAAATAGATCTATTTAAAATTAAGATATCAATATATCTATCTAAAATAGGAATGTTAACTTTTAAGTTTAAAACATTTTACAATGACAACAAGAAATAATCAAATGTGACAATTGTTTATTTGTTAAAATATTGATATTTAATATTAAATATAAAAAATACAAACTAAATCATTTTTTATTTTTATTCATTCTAATATAATTTAATATTTAAAATAAATAAATAATAGATTATAATTATAAATAAAAATATATCTTTAAAACATTCAAAGATATATTTAATATAATTCACTCTTTAAAATATAATGTCAAACTATATCATTTTTTTAATTTTTATTCACTCTAATATAATTTAATATTTAAAATAAATAAATAATAGATTATAATTATAAATAAAAATATATCTTTCAAAAATTTAAAGATATATTTAATATAATTCACTCTTATAAATAATCAAATGTGATAATTTTTTATTTGTTAAAATATTAATATTTAATATTAAATATAAAAAATACAAACTAAATCATTTTTTCTTTTTATTCACTCTAATATAATTTAATATTTAAAATAAATAAATTATAGATTATAATTATAAATAAAATATATCGTTATTTATAATTATAGTCTATTATTTATTTATTTTAAATATTAAATTATATTAGAGTGAATAAAAATAAAAAAAATGATATAGTTTGACATTATATTTTAAAGAGTGAATTGTATTAAATATATCTTTAAATGTTTTAAAGATATATTTTTATTTATAATTATTATCTATTATCTATTTATTTTAAATATTAAATTATATTAGAATGAATAAAAATAAAAAATGATTTAGTTCATATTTTTTATATTTAATATTAAATATCAATATTTTAACAAATAAACAATTGTCACAATTGATTATTTCTTGTTGTCATTGTAAAATGTTTTAAACTTAAAAGTTAATATTCCTATTTTAGATAGATCTATTGATATCTTAATTTTAAATAGATCTATTTTTAAAAAATTAATGAGAGTAATTCTTATATTAATATTGATATTTGAAATACATCTATTGTTATTTTAAAAATATTCAAATTATAACTTAAAAAAATAATGACTAATATTTATATCTTAAATGTATATTTTTAAAATAAGAAATATCAATTTCAAACCATTCTATTCAATTAATAGTTATTTTAAGTTATATATATATATATATATATATATATATATATATATATATATATATAATTTTAAAATTCTACTTATTATTATTTGAATAGCATTTTTTTTACTTTTAATATATTCAATAATTTATTTATAAACATTGATATATTTTAATGTTTGAAATATTAAGATATCAATTTTAAATTCTTCCATTTTAAAAAACCTCACAAGACTTAATTATTTTTTATTACTCCTTTTGAAAATTACTATTAGTGTATTAATATAATTTAATTACTTACACAGCCTGGGACGTGGAGGTGATGTGACAATCGGACAGCAGCAGATGCATGGCAGAGCATAAACCGTTAGGAAGACTGCATTTTGCACGGGCACAGCCATCGGATGTTGGATGCCCAGCAGAAACCGTTAGGAGGACTGCAGGGATTTTGCACGGGCACAACCATTGGATGTTGGATGCCCATCTATGCCCGGTGCAAATTGTCACCTGCATAGCCTTTGCCCGACTTCTTCACTCGCATTCACACAGATCCAATTGTTGTTTACTTCAAAATCACCTGCCCCTTAATAACCATTTACGTTTAATAATGTCAATAAAAATTTATAAATTACATCAATATATGTTCATTACTGAATGTCTAGTTGACCAAAAAAATAAAACACATTGAAAACTATTGAAAGCACCTTTAACTTTTGTAAGCTTTTATTGGTTGTCTAAAGAACGGGTACTGGCGAAGTGGTAAAGATGTAGGGAACAGAGGTTTAAAAACACCTTTTTTGAGCACCTTTTGCTTTATGGGTTCCACAAGGTGCATTTAAATACCCATAAGCCAAATTTTTCTCACGTTCACACAAGGAATTGGACACGGCTTCAACGCATTCTTTACATATCTTGGGAGAGTATATCCAAAATGTTATAAATATTCCAATGAACAAACACATATTCTATAGCCTTATAACTCATTGTAAATAGGATTTACCAACATCACATACATGTGAGAATAGTATATGATTTATCATATTACAAGTTTTATGTTTATTAATATGACATATTAAATTATGTTTTGGAGGTTGAGTTTTCATATTAATATAAAAAGCATTTTTGTGACAAGAATTCAATTAGTTTACAATCATCTAATGACAATTATTATCAAAGAATTGAAATATTCAAAGCATGAAAATTTCATCATCACATTGTTTTGTTCGAAGTTTAGTGTTTGTAGTTACAATGAATTTATTTTCCATAATTCCTTAAAAATTTAAAGTCAAACATTACAACATATTACATTTAAGAATTAAGAATGATAATTATTTGCATCATTTACAAGTTGCAATGTAGTTGTTTATTATTATTTCTCTATAATCATAAACTTGTAAAAATGAAAATATGAAAGTAGCATTGTAAATAGTCAAGAACAATAATTATCTCTAAAACTTATATACAAAGTAAATACGTTAAATTCACCAATATAATTAATGACAAATTTGTAGATTGATATATTTGAAATGAAAATATGTTCAAAATAATTTTATATTGTAAAATTTAAAAGCATTCTAAAAAAGAAAAAAAAATTCACAATTTAATAATATTTTTTTATTCCAATAAAAGAAATATTTTATTTTAAAGTTTTTTTTAAATTATATTTTCCTTTTAAATAATATATTATAATCTATTATAATATATATATTTATAATTTATTAGTCATTTGATTATATAAAAATATATAAATCAAATTTTACAATATAAACAAATTTAAATCACAATTCAAATTTCAAGTCTATCTTTCTCTAATTCTAATAATATTTGGAGGTCCTACTTTGTTGGGTGTTTCTTTTCCCATGTTTTGAATTTTTATTTTCATCAATGGATTAGAATCTTTTAGTTCTATTTAGGTATACAATTAGAGTTGTTTAACGACATGCAAAACAAATATTTTCTTCATGTTTCTTGTAATGGTTCACAAGGATCTACTAAAACTATTTTTGTAAGTACATTCATTATTGTGCTCTCGTGGACTAGTCATTACAATAAAAATTAAGGTTCACTTTCCACACAAGCTATTGGAATAACAACACAATAAGTGGCATTAATCAATTAATTATGTAGAAAATAAAGGACTAAACTCTTTTAATCAATTAAAAAATTTAAATCTATCTTTCCTATGAATTTTTTAATTTTGAACTTGAATTTCCAATTATTATATTTTTTAATTAATTTTTTTTTAATAAAAGAGGTAAAATTTTATTTAATCCAATAAAATAGTACCACAAGCAAGGGACCATAAATCAAATGAGGGCCTATCAAGCTCACCTTACTAGCCAAAAATAAAGCAACAAGAGAAACCACCAATAAACACCCAAGCAACCCCCTCAAGATCATTGAATATCCTCCTAAACCAGCATCTTCAATCTTTGGAAAGAACCAAGGAAAGATGCTCCCACCTACCAGCATTCCAATTACCCATATACTCAGAAGCCCATTTTTTCAAACAATCTACAACATTGTTCAACTTTCTCAAGATATGAACAAAGGACATCCACTAGTTACAAAGAAATACTTAGTCAGTGAATTTGATGAACCACTAAAGCCAATTGCCAATTCACCCCATCCAAATTTTTATTATTCAAAAAAGTAACTAGGATATGAGAATCTAACTCACAGATGACCTTGTGCCAACCAAGGGTACAAACCTTTTCCAGAGCAATAAGGATAGCTAGGGCCTCATAAGATTATTAGACTGGTGACCATTAAAGATGGAGAAGAAGAAGAAAAAAAACACCCAAACTATTCCTCCCAACACCTCTAACTCTAGCAAAGCTAAGATTTCCCCTAAAGGAACCATCATCATTAATCTTCAAGACTCCCATAAGAGGTGGCGTCCATCTACCCTACCTCTAGATTTTCTTATTGTGAGGTTGCTTCTCCCTCAAATGAGCCTTCCCAACACCATCTGTAACTAATCCCAATCCTTGCATCACAACCACTTCACTAGCATCTAAGGGAAACTCCACCTCAAAATTAGCCTGGGTAGTCTCTTAAACCATAACAAGAATCCTATGCCAAATTTGATGAGTTTCCATCCTATCACTTGAAAGATCCTATGGTTCCTCTCCAACCAAATTTGTCGTAGGATGTAGGATGGACCAATATACCAAGCCAACTAAAGACTAAAGGTCTTAGCCAATAGTAGAGAAGAAGCATGCACATAGGTTTGTCATGAAACCGTCCATCAAAAGTGCCATAAGAGCCTAAAGAGGGTTCACTAGAAGAACAAATGTGAGGAAGACTCCTCATTGTTGCCACAAAGAACATAAATAGATGATGCCTGAAAACCCCTCTTCCAAATATTATCCCAGGTAAGACTTATGCTATGAGTAACTAACCAAAGAAAGAAGTTGCATTTAGTCTAGGAAAAATTATTCTAGACATACTTCAACCAAGGTACACTTCATCCCCCTCATATTTCCTTCTATCCAATTTATGATACCTAGTAACCACCAAATATACTTCCCTAGGATCAAGACTCCAAACTAGGATATTATTCCTCTAAAAAGAACTACAAGTTGTACCTACCAAAATATGGGATAACTCTTCATGATCTTCCTCAAAGCCTCCAACATGCCAAGCAAGAGAATATTTCCACTTATACTCCTCCACCTACCCCATAC
Organism: Sequoia sempervirens; assembly: GCA_007258455.2. Lineage (NCBI taxonomy): Eukaryota > Viridiplantae > Streptophyta > Pinopsida > Cupressales > Cupressaceae > Sequoia > Sequoia sempervirens. The sequence continues at coordinate 25,772 of VDFB02137642.1, forward strand.
TCATAGAAACTTTGAAGTCCTAGACTTTAGTCCATCCAATTGTAGGAAGAAAAGGGAAAGATTATGTTGCATAGATGGTTGTCATTGCACCAAAAGATCAACCTGTTAATGCCTGATACAACCGCTAAAGTTAATGAATCCACGAGAGGTGGTTAAGCCATGTCACGAACCCAAGTATTGCACTGCACAACACAAGGAGATCAAGGTCGCACACCTTGCAACAATACCCCTAGCATAAGTGAGGGGTTTGAACCTGTGACCTAGAATTTGATACCAATTGTTGCACAGAAAATTTCCATTGCACCAAAAGATCAAGACCTATTAATGCCTAATACAACCACCACAGTTAATGAATTCATAAGAGGCAATCAAGCCATGTCACGAATCCAAGTGTTGTGTTGCACAACACAAGGATATCAAGGGTGCACACCTTGCAATATATTCCATATGTGGGTAAGTGCACCAAGTTGTGACACAAAAATGGCTCTTAAGATGGCACTTTTTTTTCTAAAATCAACAAAGTTTAATGTTCACATGAAAATGAAGATAGTTATGCTCAAATTTTGAAGATGCAACAAGAACAAGAGTTGTAGTGCTCAAAATCTACTTTCTAAGCTATTATTGTTTTTGGAAAATAGTGAAGATTTAGGGTTTCAAAAAGGGGGGCCCAAAAGTGGTCATGTTTTTATCCATAAAAAAGAATAGCATCTATGGGCCCCTCCCTTTTTCATTAACTTTTTCTTAGAATTTCAAAAATCCAAACAGTGAGAAATTAGCTAACACCATGTAGTTTATCCTAGTTCTTTCAACTAATTTTTTAATGAATATATAATATTTTATGAATTTTTGAAGTGGACACATCCTAAAAAGCTAAAATTTGAGAGTGCTCCCCCCTAATTTTTTTGAAAACTAATCAAAAATCATTTTTTTTCATTATGTGTAGAATGGAGTCTAGTTTATAAAAATGTAATTTGTTTTAAAATTTGATGAACGAGTAAAAATTTATACTAAAACTAGCACATGTTGGTTTTTTACAAAAAATGGAGGCACTAACAGGAGAATTTATGGATGAAAACCTTAACATAATCAAAACGTTAAAAAATTGTATGCTTATATAGGCAAGAGAGAACTCAACGTCATCGCAGTTTTTTATAAACTTGCATTGAAAGATGTGCAAACCTTATGGGTAGCACAACCAAAAATGTGTGAAATTTTGTTACTCTTTTAGAAAATCACATCCTTCGCAAGTAATGGTTGTCCAACACTTTGGGTTGGATTCCCAAGAAATATCCAACCCTTTGGGTTGGTATTTCCCAATGCAAGCAATTTGGTGAGTGCCAAATTGCGCTCACCAAATGAACTGCATCATTTGGCAAGTGCCAAATTTGGCGCTAGCCAAATGAAGTGCATGAATTTTTTTGGAATGCATTTTTGTGAACTCTTTCATTTTTTTTTTCATTCTCTTTCTCTATTAGGGAAACTATATACATGAAATAAAGTATAAGTTGACATTTACATATGGACATTTACTTTCTTATACTTTAAGTTATATTTCATGTATACAGTTTCAAGATGTTTGAGAGTGGTTTTAGATCTCTTAGAGTTATAATGAAAATTCTAGTTTTTGGAAGATCATATAGTTTTTGGAAAAGGACCCAAAATTGATCATAGGTTATTTGCATTGGACTTAGGATCACCTTTTTCATAAAACACCTCCTAAAGGTGAGCACTTTTGCATAAGATTTTAAATGTCATTATGTATGAGAACTAATGGATTCAAGACTCAATGTTTTGTGTTCTTTTGAAGGGACTACCAATGATGCTTTCCTAAGATTAAACATTTTAATACTTCACTTGCATTCAATGAATAAAATTAATTCCTCTAACCATTTTGTGAGAATGTGTTGCATCAAACCATATTTAGTATACATTTTAATATTTGATTCAAAATACATCCTTTATCATCCCCACCGCATGACCATGCCCATAAAATCTGACATTTCTACATGATGAGTTAAAAAATTCAAGATTGTACATTTGATATGAATCTTACTCAATGCCACATGGTGAAATAGTCTCATAATCATTATCTATTTATTTCAAAAATCACTTGTCTAGCCATAATTTTTTGTTGGTATAAGTGATGAGGTAACCATATAGAAGACTAAGATCCATCTTTGATGAATGCAACAATTCTTTAAAGCTTAAATTATCAATTAAGATATCACAACTTCCAAACATGGTGAGAATAGAAGCATCTTTGGTTGTGAGATGTTCTCCCTAATGTAGCATAGATTAATTTATATGGATGCTAATAAGACTAGTGATCTAATTAATGGTGAACATAAATTGTCTATATTTTATTATATGTTATCAAAAGAGATGAAGAATCTAAGGTGGTGTATTGTTTGAGAAAAACAATGTATGCCACTAGGTTCTTAGAATAGTTCTCAAGATCTTAAATGCACTTTCAATTTTCTTCATCATCATAATTTAAAATTCTAACATATCCACATTTATGTTGCTTATTGAAAATATCTTTACTATATCCTTAACTTATGCTCTCCTAGATACTTTCATGTCATGAAATTTATTAGTGATTGAAATTTTTACTAAGTTTTATAAAGAATACTGAAAGTAGATGGTTTTTTAAAATCATGTCCTAAAAATGAATGATACTTGTGATTTTTAATGAAGAGAAGATATATATCAAATTTGTATAGAAAGACTTCATAATAAAATGGAAGAAATTAACAATAACATAGTTTTTAATTTACATTTTCATTTATCCTCTTTCATCCATAATCCTATCATGTATTATCTTAAATTGTGAAATGAAATACACAACATAATGAAAATAAAAAAATCTTGAGCATCATAATTTTTCTCTAATATATTCATCTAGCAAGTGTTGTAGGTACCAAAAGCTATCTTAAACTTATATTATATCTTAGGTAGATCACCCTTTCTGATGTAATAATAATAAAATACATCATCCACGATAAGCATGATGATTTCATGGATATTTTTCATATATCTCTATTATCTGGGTAAACTCGTAAAAGTGGTTTACAATTCGAATGAGGAAGGAAAAGTTGCAAAAAATGACCCCATGCAAAAAAATTTGGTTTTTGGGGTTCAAATGAACCCTTTGGTCCAAGTGAACCAAAAAAGGGTTCGAATGAACCCTGGTTTGAGCAAACTCCTAGGGGTTTGCTCGAACCCCCTTGGTTTTACCAAACCCCCCTTTTCCCACATTCTCACCCTCTGGCACCAAAAATGTCCATAATTTTGTGCTTTGAAGCTTGGGTTGAGGATGAAAATGGAGGAGACTTCATAGACCCAACTGGATGATGGTAATCCTTGGAACGAACTATCCAACGAATATAATTTTAATATGTTTGGGTTTTATTATGTATTAGTTTTTTTATTTTTATTAAACATAGGTTTTTCACCAAAAATCAAGCTCTCTATTTTTCACATGTGGAAAAATAGTAAATTATCAAAAAAAATTGAAAAATATGAGTGCACTAGATATTGAAGTCCTTGATTCAACAACAAAAAAAAAAGAATTTTGATACATACAAAAAAATTTATGCGTTATACGGTCTGCTTATGTTTGAGGGTATGTGCAGGATCATGATGGGCCAAAAAGTGGCAATATTATGGGTATTTGTAGGGTATGTGGCTGATGACTTTTTTTTAACCCAAAATTGATGAAACGAAAAGGGTTTTTAGAAGATATTCTCAGCTTTCCACCAATATAAATTATTCTTTAATTTGAATTAAATAAATAATTATTATTCATTTTCTATTATAATTACAACTAAAGTCCTGATCAATAGGCTGATTGAAAAACATCTATAACTTTCAAACGGTATCACATTTTTTGAATCCGAAACATGCGTTACATTCTATGCTTCCAATACTATAGGATTAAAAAAATAAAAAATAAATTGCATGAATTTTTGACCAAGTTAAGGTGGTTAGACATACGAGTTTTTTATATTTTTTAAAAGTTGTAATAAAAAATTCATAATTAATTATTTACTTGGAAAAAAATTACAAAAAAATATGCATCACATCCAAACATGAGTCCTCTACTTATATATAAAAATATTATTAAAAAATATTATTATTTTATTATGGTTAGGTGGTCAAACACACCTACTTCTTATTTTTTCCCTGAAATTTAAGTACTACTGCATTGAAATTTCAAATTTTCACTAAATAGATTTTATTTATTTTTAAATAAACCTAGTAGTTTAGAAACTACATTCAATTTTCTACAGATTCTATTCTTACATATTTTTTAAATAATACAGATAACTTATTCAAATTTTTACGTCAAGTTGCCTAACACTGATTTTTTCTAAATTTTCTGCCAATTAAGGGCCTATTTTTTCTATGATGATCCTGGACATACCCTTGAATTGTAATTGGTTTGGTCCTTCAAAAAATTGATTAAGGAAAAAATATTCAATAAGACACTATCTAACCAATTGGAAACACTAGATATCATATTTACAAATCTAAATTCGAAAGAATTAGAATTTTATCCTTCATGGAAAAAAAGTTAGGTGTTATACAATGAGCATCACTCCTTAAAAATGTTGTTTACTAAAAAAAACTAGTTTTCAAAGGAGATGGAAAAAGAAGTGCAATCTGATTCCAAATTTTTTGAAAAAAAAATAATTAGAATCTACAAACAAAATGTGACAAATCATTAGTTTGCATCATCTTCAAATTCTTCATGGTTTAGCCACTATAGGTGCCCGAAAGTGAAGATTTAGTTAGAAAAAATTATTCCAATGTCCAATTTGGCCAAAAATTGTAAACCAATATTGTGGGATCACCCTACCTAATGTTTAACTTAGTTTTTTTGTCAAGGAGTGATTATCTTGAGAGATATACATCCATAGCCCCACATCCAATTGGATAATTAGTGAAGAAAAATTAAATGTACATTTTTATGAATTGGATTTGGACTCCATTTTATATTTTTCTTGATATAAATTGAGATGATGAAACCGATATTGATACATGAAGGAAAAAATAATTATGTGTGTTGAAAAACTTAGCTCAATTTTTTTATGCAGTAAAGAGTTGGGCTATAGAGTTTATGTTTTAGGGTTTAGTATTTTTCATGTCTTGCATTTATATTCTACGGTTTAGAGTATAGGGTAATTGAATTTTTAGAGGTGTTTGTAGAAGGACATACTACAATTTTTTATTTGTAGGTTCTCTCTTTGGTATTTTTCTTCTTCTTGGATGGATTTTTTCACATGATATTGGATTTGAGGTATTGTGCACGAAGCTCTGATGATCACTATGTTTGCAGTCATGTGTTATTCATTATTCTTTGGCGACAACATGGAGGTTCCTTTATCTCTTTCCTTTGTTGAGTGTGAAGAACTTGCAAACTTTTGGTGAGAGTTGTGTTGCAACATATTGGTTTGCAAGATTTGTGTATCATTGTGGATGTTCCTTGGTACTACATGATATTGGTTACACCTTTTATGTGATGCTATTGGTGGGTTTTAGATGCCTTGATCATTTTTAGAATTGAAATTACCTATGCAGTGGGAGTTCCTAAATGTGTATGTTCTTCATTGACAAGTTTGGCACATGGAGTTTGTGATTACATGTTATGGGTTGTATATGTTGATGGTACTAGGTTCACTTGCTATGATTTTAATAATTTTGAGGTATGAATAGTTGTATGTGTTAGCATTTCCTATGGGTCTTATTTCAACTATGGTGATTATATCTTGATAGCTACTGATACATATCTATTACCTTTGGATTAAGTGTTTGTGATTTGGCATATCGGTTAGAGGCAAGAATTATGCTTCTTTGTGATAGTCAGTGTAGCATATCTTTGGATGAATTCTTATTTTTGTGCATTGAAATGATGGAGGATGAGATTATTCATGCTTGAGATGGTGGCCATGCCTTGATTCTTTTTGCAGGTATCTTGATGGAGCACATGGAGAACTTTGATTCCATGATGGTATATGTGGCTATAGGGATTGTTCCCTTATTCATATGTGAGCTTACTTGTTTACCCCTTATGCAATGTATACCAAGTTTGGGAGAATGTTAGGAAAAGGTGTGTTTTCCACCTTGCATAATGTTATAATATAATATTTTATTATTTGTAGTGCACCTAGGGGATCTATAGATGCATGCATCACATAGGGTTAGCATTCTTGGGCCACTTTATGTGTTGTATGTATGTAGTGTAGAAAAATGTACTCCTTTACATTTTCATGCTTTGTTTGGGCCCTCCTAATTAAATTGGACTTAATTGTGCCTTAATAAGCCCTATTTTACATCTAAAATACTAATAAATTGCATTTTCAGAAGGGGAAACCCGACAATAATTAATGCCAACACATAACATCGAAATAACGACGTAGATTCGTCGATCATCGACATCATAAAATGACTCAGATGTTTGTCGAAATATCAACGAAAAATTCGTGTATCCACCAACGAATTGCACCAGAATTTCATCGCCATTTCGATGAAATGGGCAAGGAGTAGCGTCGAAACAACACCAGAAGTTTGTCACCATTTCGACAAAATGGGAAAGGAGTAGCGTCGAAACAACACCAAAAGTTCATCAAAATTACGATGAAATGGGAAAGGAGTTATGACGAAGCCTTCGTCGCAGCTATAGCAACTTTGTTGAACCTTTTCGGTGATTCATCAATGGTTTTCATCAAAATTGCAATGAAACAATGCAATTTTTTTAAAAAAAAATATTCGTTGAAATGTACCATCACGGAGACTTATGACTGATCATACATACAGACTACAAGATGCATAGATGCATAGAAAAAGCATTACACTTGAGATGACTGATCATACATACAGACTGCAAGATGCATAGAGAAATCATTACACTTGAGAACAACCAAGGGCTAACAAGGGAAGGAGTTAAGAAACAACTCTACCTATCATCATAGTTCATGGTTCCCCGAGAATCCTGCAAAGACAAGTTTACAATACCAAGTCAAATAATATGAAAACACTTACTTCCATACAAATTAAATGATTATTCTCACAATGGCAATTGTCTAATTACAACAAAAATTACATGAAAGGTTATCCATGCTTCATAAGAGATGACTGATCATACATACAGATTGCAAGATGCATAGAAAAAGCATTACACTTGAGAACAACCAAGGGCTAACAAGGGAAGGAGTTAAGAAACATCTGGATTGAAGAGAAAATGTGTAGGGAAAATGTTGAGCAGTGTCAAGAGAACAAAGCTTGTAGAACATATTCTTGACCTAATCAAGCTCTTGAACAACTTAAACAAAATTAAAATACTAACACATACATGAGACATGTAATGAACTTCCAATATCTACTATCTTTTTCATTAATGCAGAGGTAGGTAAAGGAGAAATAATTATAATTGTAACACTATTCATAGTCCAATAAATTATGTTCATAATTTGTGTTCAATGGACCTCAGTTTTATCATTATACTACCCATCTAATACCATATTTTAATTCAAGGTTCAACTATCTCAGATCTAAAGAAGCACCTTCAATTAACCATTTAAAGTACTATAAAATAAGGTAAGACTTTACATGAGAAAGATTGAGTACACTTGTAGGATTAAAGTTCTTGCAATCATCAGGATTTATTGGCACATAGACATAATCTGCAACATATGAAGTAATGGATGGCTACAAGTTAGTGAAATGGTCCTTAATATGTGAGTGGTTTGCAAATTGACTGGTAGAAAATAAGGTTACAAATAGATCTACATGAAAAATTATGAGGACAATCTATGGTAATCATCAAAATAGATGAAAAGTACAAAGGAAAGAGTCGAGCTACATCTCTAGAGCCTAAAAAAAACACATGCAAGAAACATAAAAAAAAGAACAAACCATTTTTTTGATGAATACAAAATGGTTCCTTCAGCAAGTGATTCATATGCTTTCACACCTGACACGGGACATTAAGAAGATTTTAGTCTTCCTATGTGAAATTAACTACTTACAGAATAAATCTAGAAACCAATATTATATACCTCCATGTCTAGCCGAGGGTAGGTATAAGAGAAAAAAAATTCTTCAATGCAATGCCAAAAAATATCAATATGTGTGTAGGTTTGTATTACTCAAAATATCATTTCACTACCTAAGGAAAAATACCAAAGTGATGTTTTAAATTTCAATCTTCACATAGGCTCCCTTATTGCTACACATGCATATACAAGCATTATTCGAGCTCTAAACTATTCAAATATTAAGGATTTAATTAGCTATAAGATGGAAAGTTGTTGTTTAGACATAATCCATCATATTTTACATATCTTTATTCACTCCTAGCGCTTCAGATAAATTTATGTAAATGAGATAGAAATGTGAATCTTTTATGACAAAGAAAATTCTTAAAAGGAGGGGGGAGAGAGCAAAGGGTAGGGGGCAAGAGAATGCTTGAATGCATAGAAAAGTATAACATTTTGATCATTATAACAATGAAACGAATCTTAAGTTTGAAGCATTAATATCATTTACAATATTTATGATCAAGAATGAATGTAAGTAGAGAAACTTTTGCATACCTGCAAATGGTACAAAATTTCATGGTTAAGTCGGCCTCCCATTAACAACAAGATCCAAATATCCATGTATCTATCTCAATCGAGCCTCTAAACCCTGAGACTGTCAATTTTTCCACTAACCTGTTATGCATAAAATTCAAATTTTAGAATTATGTCACCACTAAAAATAGAAGAAATAGAGCTTTGAAACCAAATCCACACACAACACAATGTGGTATTCATACAAAGCCATACAAAAAAACTAAACTCAGAACATTGGAATGGAAACAACTTCAAATTATGATGCAGAGCATGGATACAAGGTATAAAGAATCATTTTTCTACCACCATAGTGAAATGTTAGCACTTTATTTCATCTTTGCATATTGGTTTGATGCTTCAAATGATGCATTTCTTATATTGAAAAGTGCATTACCTTATTGAGCTTCTCTTTGTTTCGAGAATATTTTAATATTCTCTACTTAACAGGGCCAACCACGTGACGGTGGAAGTTGATTTGGCCCCTCCCCCCCCTCACATCTCTCAATTCCCCATACCCAATCATATAAAATTAATCATTCATTCATCCATTAATAACATATAACATTCATTCGTTCATCCATTAATAACATATAACATTCCTTCATTCATCCATTAATAACATATAACATTAATTCATTCATTACTAACATATAACATTCATTCATTAACATATAAAATTCATTAATTAACATATTCACATTCATTCATTAACATATAATATTCATTCTTTCAGTTTTTACATATTATCAAAAATATGGTTGTCATGATATGATTACAATCACTTTTTTTTGTTTCTTTTTAAAGCTACATAAAATCTGAAGTGGAGTATCATTTTCAAATCAATATATGTCCCTTTGTTGTTCCTCCTCCTCAGCCATGATCTTAATGTACGCCTAGTCGTCTACTCATGACGTGGACGCCGTTGCAAGGGGGGTCTGCTGCAATAACAAAGAAATGTTAAACTGATATGTTTTATTATTATTGTTACAAGTATTTCATTAATTAAAAGAACATTAGAGTGGTTCCCTTTACCTGATGGGTCCACATCATGTTCATGAACTTCTGTTATAGACTCATGCTCAACATGCTGAACACCCTCTAAATCTTGATCCTCAGAGTTGGAACAATTTAAAAGGTTGGCATTTTCACTAATACACCAATTGAACAAATATGCTTCTAAGAGAACAAGAGAGTTGTCCTCTTTACCTAATGTTACATCATGTTCCTGATCTTATCTAGCCTCATCATGCTCAACATGTTGATCACGCTCTACATGTTCTAAAGTTGAAACACGAAAGGTTACATTAATTAATACACCAATTGCAATTAAATATGTTTAAAAGAACTTTAGAGTGGTCCTCTTTACCCGATGGGGCCACATCATGTTCCTAATCTTCTCTAGCCTGATCATGCTCAACATGCTGATCATGCTCTACATGCTCTAAAGTACCGGGATGCACACCATGACCTTCATCTTACACGCTAGTAGCTCCACCCTCACCACCAAGTTGCATTCCAATGTCATGCGTGCACATTATCATTGTCTGGAATGTTTAAAACAAATAGGCATGTAATTACTTTATGGTGGAAATTGACATTGAATAGATTGCACAAGTATTCAATCTTTAAATACCATTGAGTTTATTTACCCATTTTTGACGGCAATGAAGGTTGTGGGTTTACCAAGACTCTAGGTACCATGACTCCATAGCCTTGTTGAAAGGAAATCTTCAGTCCTCTCTGTGGGAAACTGGGTTGGAATCTAAAGCCCTACATTTTGCAAGCAAGATCATGAATTTTTCTTCTATGGTGTGTGATAAAACCGTAAAACTGTTTCAATTTATTATTTGGATACTATATTTCATTTATTGATAATTTACAATCTTCGCGGGCGGGCTAATTCTCATATAACCACCAAGAGCTCGTGTTTGTGTTGCCCGTGTTTCTAGTCTTGCCTTTGTTTCCTCTCGATGTGTCGGCAGCCTGCATATGAAAAGTTTAGAAATAACGCTACATTAGTGAAAAAGAAAGAGTAATCAGTAGATAATTACATTGTTGATAGTATCACATACACCTTCCTTTGGCCCAAGAGGCTTCCTTTTTCTTTTTACCTCCTTTCCATCCAACACTGTGTCCTTCCACTCTCTCAAATCAAGTGGGGACGCTTCATACTTTTGTTCTTCTAAATGTGACCTATATTGGTCCCTCAACTTTTATCAATACCGAGATCATCTTTTAAATCTTGATTTTGGGCATTCCATCGTGTATGTATGGTGGGCCTAAAGAGCTCCAATGTAATATCACTTAGATGTTTATAAAAAACATCATTTCCTGCAAAATGATCATGGGATCAATAGTCTAAAAAGATCGATCAATAAGTAAATTTTAATTGGATTATATATAATAATAATTAAAACATTTTAAAGTACCTGGGACCTTCTCCATCTTTATTGGAATGAAATCCTCGGTCACCACAAGTGTGATCGGAAATGTTCCCATACTAGTAATACGGGAAGATCTAGGAAATGCTGCTAAAACATCACCAGTACTAGTGGCCTCTGCATCCCTAGGTACATGTCCTAACGCATGTTCTGGAATGTGTTCACTGCCATAGGATGCATTAACGGATGCCTGCATGGTATGTGTTGCCGACATTTTAGACAACAATATAGGCACGGATGATGGGGTCAAATGATGTGATGCATGCGTAGGAAGATCAAGATGGACACTTGTACCAACCCCTACTCCTCGGGCAGCACTTGCAGTACCCTGATCATGGCTAGGAGCATCATGAGGAGGAAAATAACCCTATAAAAATAACACATATTTTAGTTCATGACATAAAAGAGTACAAAATATAAAACCATGAATGAACTTATGTTACAATTAAAGACCTCATGACAGCTTACTTGCAAGTTTTGTAATCTCTCAGACAATATTTTAACCCTCTCTCTTTGCTCATCTGTTTGAGGCACTATGAATATCAACTTAACCATTTATTCATTGCATTTTTTTTGGATCTTCTTTATCGTATCAAGAGGGTTTGTTCAATAAGCGATGTCATCATCACAAAATATTGACTGCACCTCACTATGGATGCTCTCCTCTACTGCTGGTGCCTTTCCCTGATTAGTCGACTGCAACAAGAATATTAAAAACATTATCAAAATTAACCCAATAAACTTATGAAAAAAACATAATAATAAAACATTTTGCTCGTATCAAATTTGTACAATTATGATGAGGTAAACCTGTCGGGTAGAAGCGCCTAAAGATACATCATGATCTATGCTATGGGCTAGAGCCTTCTCCATACGATAAATGCCCCACTATGACAAAAATTAAATATAAAAAAAACATTATCGAAATGAAACCAATAGACTTACAAAAAAAACAAAAGAATAAAATGGTATATTGGAGTCATTAATTGGAGGTTGGGTAAAATGGTACATAGTATGTACCACCCCCATAGTAATTGTGTTTGTAACTAAGCAATTCAAATTTTAATCGATTAGCAACTCTTCCCTTGCAATTATTGATTTTATCGCACATACGAATACACAGTTTCCTTCACGCGCCTCGAATATGCAATTGGGTTGCTTATTTGCTGACCCAGGTCATGTACTATTTATAAACCCTGCAATATTCCTTGATGCTTTTGGCCTTCCATCAATGTACATAGTCACTCCTTTATTTTTATCCTTATCTTTTAGGTGTATATAATTTTCTGACAGTGCATACCTGCGCATACTTCGTGTACATTGAACTAGTTGCATCCTATCTTTGTAACTATAATAGGGTCCGAAATACTCCATCAATTCAGTAACTTTTTCGTAACATACATTTATGTCGTCCATGCAAAGTAGGCCCAAACCATGTAATGACGATGGTGCTATGCGATATATCCTCTCGTTGACACAAAAATTAGTGTTTATTGGAGGAATTTCCTTAGGTACCCATTGTTTTCGTAGATGTTTGTACCTCAAGGGCACCTCGACATCGCTTATGCTCTCATCATCATAAGAACATGACCCCCCTTGAATAGCAAGAAAAAATTCCATGCATTTACGAAATTTTCTTCTAATCTTTTGACCTCTAGTTGATCTCCCTCTTTTAGACCTACTACATGTCTCGCTTTCCTCTTCTCTTCCTGAATTTCCCTCACTCAAGGAAGACATATCTAACAAATACCTATTTGGTGGTACCTGCACTCATAAGGATGTTGGATGGAGTTCTTTCATGGTGATGTGATCCCAAGGTGACATTATGATTAATCTATCATTTCATCGCTAGAATTTCACAGGTTATAAGGTAATCAAGTCTTGATAGATTGCAAGCTATTGTTACTACCGCCTAAAATGTGTGTCCATCACAAATCAAATCTACTTAACGCTTTAACCTAAACTTTGTAAATAAGTGTTAAATGTGACTCCTCATATTCACCTCGGCCATAAATAACCAAGGCCTCAAACGATTCCTTAATTGTAATCAGTGAATTTTTCTCTCTCCATTCAAGTAAATAAACTTGAAGGGAAAACACACCACCAAGTGGTTTTATTGGACACCTACATGACTAAAAATAGCAAAATTTCATAATTTAATCATATTCATGGTTTAACGGGGAGGGAGTGTGTACTAGGCCTATAGTTAAGTCATCATAAGTTTATGCTTTGGTACAAAATTTTTAAGTTACACAAATCTTCCTATGTCTAATTGCTAGAGGCTTCTTGTATGTTTTAATAGGATGATTACTGATGAAAAGAGTTTCTTGACTACTTTCTCTCCCATGGTATCCAGGTACACATAGCAGCGGTCTTCTCTTATATGGTTGGATATGATTTAAAGAACTTAGCTATGAATTATTCATTTAACCTAAGGTTTTCTCATAATGCCATCATTGGAAAAGTATGATCAAATTCTTCTATTATGAAGAATTGGTCTATGTGCCTCTAGTAATCACTATAAATGTTTGTAAGGATAAAATAACTAATTGCATCAGGTAGGAGAGAATCAACTTTGAGTTCTTCAAAGATTATATTCCTCTATTCATAATTTTTAAGGGTTTTGTGCGAAGGAGGTTATCACTACCAAGAAGGCAGGAGACCTTTCCCTGTATCTTCTTTTATAATTTCTATTCTTATTTATTTTACACCACATTTACAAATACACAAGCTACATATGCATTTCATCATGGCATTTATTTCTCATGTAGTTTAATAAATAACTGATTCCCACATTATATGTGTGTTGAAGACTTTAGAATCCCCAATTAAATTCAATTTATGGATATGTTGTATCTATAACACTACAAAACCATATGCTCTTTGCATTTACACTTGCATTTAGAAATACACATTTATATACATAGATATAGATTTCTTTAATGATATGTTGCATTTATTGTTCTAGAAGAGCATCTAGTAATTGCATTTACATTTACATTTAAAAATACATATACATACATACATACATACATACATACATACATATATGTGTGTGTGTGTATGTATATCATTTATATTCAATGTTCAGAAACAACCCATTAGGTTTGCTCATGGATAAAAATTCATAAATTCAGATCTCCCATACATGTTTTGTTGAAACCTAGGCTTGAACCTCTCATTTCACATGCTTTTCTTCACAAAAATCTTGAGGATAGAAGCTATACCTTCTTTATTTCTCATCCTATGCCCTATTCATGCATCCTACAATTACAATAGTATCCATGGGGCCTCTTACACAAGCTACAGTAATCACAAAAAGTGTAAGAGGCCCTTTATATCATGTTTGGACTACAAAACCCTCAAAAACAGGGTAACTTAGATTATGATTTGTTGGTGAGCTGTATGGACAAAATCATTAGCACTAGCTCATTCTTGGAGTCTTTTGAAAGAGAAGTGAATCAGGTGGCAGTTAAGTACAACCCTTATAGTTTCAAGGTGAATGAGGTGATCAATTTTGATTGGCCAATTGATGAAGAGTACCAGAAATGGGTAAATGTATATTTAACTGAGGAAGAGTGAAAAGGAGTAGGCTGCTAACGGTTGACAAATCAGTTGTTGTAGTTACAATAGATTCCAGTTTTGTTTTTTAGTGATAGTCTAGGCGTGGAATTCTTGAAGTTTTTTGTTGCTGCATCAACCATTCTCAGCGGGCACGATGAACAAGAAGATTCTCTAGGGAGATTGTTGTTGTAACAAATTTTTGGAATATCACAAGGTCCAATTATTGGTGATACATGTGCTTCTGGCCCGATGCTTGTTTGCTCCTTTTCATAAGAATAATTCCCGCTTCTAAGTATGGGTTAGCAAGTTAGATATTTTGGTCGATTCTAGGATGAAGTTGTAAAGCAAATTGTAAATTTCCATGGTTTTAGGGAAAATGCAATTTAGCTCTTTGAGTCATTTTGTAGTAGCTTGAATCTCATGGGGATTTGATGTTTTATGACAGATTGAATTTGAATTGATATGATTAATTAAAACTCATGTCTCTCCATTGTACAAGCATATATGAATTTTGAATAAAATGATCAAGGGTTGTTTCATTCATCTCACTGTTGTGGTGTGTATGATTCTTGTTTTAGGTTTAATTCAAGGAATTAATTAAAATGCTTGAATGGGATTGTAGGTGGATATGTTCTGTATAAGGATTTGATAAGTAGTATTGGGTTAGAATACATATTGATGATATTGTAAAGCAATGTTATCAAGGATCTTATATGTTATGTGTTAAATATATCATAAACCCTTAGATGCTTATAAATTTGACTCCTCCAATGGATATATGGTACTAATCTAAGTTGTACTTATTCGTATGGTTCAGTATTTGTTTGTCTTTACCTAGAGCTTACTACAAATTGCAAATCAATGACTATCTTACACTGTGAAATGTTGTAGTTATCTTGTGCTCCAAATAGTTGATATTATTGATAAAAAGCCAATTCTATTCGGTATTATCCTATTATGTTGAGCTATTAAATGAGATTATCTGTTGTTGTTAATGTTGTTTATGATGATGGTGCAGAGGTTGTAAACGCATTAAGGGATCACCGTCCCGAGTCTTGTAGAGCCCAAAGTGTAGGAGATCTTTCAAATCCTCGTTAGTTGGTCCAGGTCCTAAGAGCTGCCCTTTATTGGAATTGGCAATTCCGTAGGTAGATTAGAAGATCAACCTGCTTACCGTAAAAACAACCAACACCTTGCATATGTTTGTGGTGGAGGTATTAAAGAAGAATTGTATGCTTCTATTTCCATTCATTAGATCTATCTTAGCCTAGCATATACTTGGGCTAAGTCTACAATTGCTTTAGACTCATGTGATGAAGGCTATGTGTGATGAAATCCTAGACCTCAACCAAGATGTGGGTAGATTATGGGATTTTTTCCAAGACCTAAGTCTGGTGGATAAAAATGTGAAAGCCTAAGCTATTTTATTTTTTCTATCTTATCTTATACCATTTTACGAGAATGGGGGTGGTAATGTACGAGAAGATCTTTGGAAACTAGGCATGAAATTTAAGGTTAAAGAGAATGGGGGTGCCAAACTTACAGTAGTCATTGCCCCTTGGTCGTCGATTTTCCCTAAGTGCCCTCAACCTCATCCTCGGCACTGGTATTGACCTTGTTTTCACTATTCCAAACTCTTCCTTGGCGCTGGCATTGACCTTGTTTTCACTACTCCAAACTCTTCCTCGATTTTGGTATTGACCTTTCACTTCTCCAATTTTACGAGCTACAACCTGGTTTCATTAGGTTTTATAGTATGTTAATTAAGTTCAAAATTTTGGTGCCATTTAGCTAGGTTTTAATATTCTACAATATAGTTAAGTATATATTAGCTATATTTTATAATAAATAATATAATTATTCAACTTATTATAATTATATATTATAATTCCTTAACAAAATTATTAAATACATATAAAAATTATTATAATTAATAATTAATAATAAGTATATTTTTATATAATACAAAATATAATTAATATAATAATATATATTTAATATAATAGAAATATATATTAATATGAGAGAGAGAAACTAAATTTTGATTGGTTGTTTCATGTCAATAATCCAAGGATGGCATGTGTCCTTGGTGAGTTATGCCTGTAGCATGCCATTTGATTATTAAAGATAAGGATAATTCTCCCTTTAAGACCTCTTCAATGTACCCATTGCACACCTCATGAGACAAAGATAAAATATATGAAATATAGAGAGAGAGGGAGATAATGACAAACATACAAATAGAAAGGGAGACAAAGAGATAGAGAGGGGTAGAGAGATAAAGAGATAAGGATGAATAGATAGAGATATAGGAGGGTGGATTGATATATCTCTCCCTGGCCACCTCTATATATCTCTATATCTCCCACTACTATGTCACTCCCACCTCTTCCCCCATCATCTATATTGAGCTCTATCTCTCCTCCTCTTCATCCACTCCATCTCTCCTCTCCATCTCCTACTATATATATATATCTCTATCTCTATTTCTCTTTTTATCTCCCTCTTACCTCTCTATCTCCTTTCTATCTATATCCTTTCTCTCTCTCCCCTCTCTACTCTCTATCTCTCTCACCATCTCTCCCTCCCTATCCCCCCAATCCATTGACTCTCTATCTCCACCTCTCTTCCTTTCTCTTCCCATATATCTCCATCTCTCTTTCTCTTCCCATATATCTCTATCTCTCTCTTTCTCTCCCCATATATTAACTAAGAAGCCATGCAAGCATACAACAGTATATGTTGGTAAAACTATAATAGTGTTTTATTAAACTTTAAGTAACACTTATCTTTCTAATGTTAAGCCTTATTATAGAAAGTGTTTTATTAAACTATAAGTAGATTATTGTCACCACTCTTCATTCAACATGAAATTCCAAATGTAGCAATTGTTTTGTTGCTTTTGTCAAGTTTCATTAACCAAGCTATTTATTGGGTTGAATAAAGTTGTGTTATGACCCTTCATCTCTTTAAAATAATTAGTCAATATTAGCGAAATCAGGAAGGGGAGAAAACTAAACTCCTTAAAAGTAGGGGTAGTTGTGGGTTTGTTGGTTTTCTTTGTATACTATATACATAGTTCCTCTAGGATAAATAATTAACTTTTGATCATTTTCTTAGTTGTGTATCCTAACTAATATAGAGTAAGATTTTTCATTTTAATTGACTACTACATAATAGTTTATGTGTTGAAAGAATTGTTTCCATTCTTTGTAGTTTTTACATTTGAATACAAATCATATTTAATTTAATGCCAATATACTTCTTTCATAAAGATATTTGTTTGAAATAAGTGCTTCATAGCCCATCTAATCAAATGATAATTAACCTATCAAAAAGGCAATAGGAATTTTCTAAAGAAAAGAACACTTGACCCAATCATATGTGTGTATGGCCTTCAAGAAAGGAAGGATCCACCTTAGCACAAAACTACTCCTCGGGATTTAGGACTGTATGTGCGGTGGATCATGATGGGCCAAAAAGTGGTAACATGAAAAAAGGAGCGTTTTGAACTTGCCAAAAAATGTGAAAATCCCGAGTTGACTTTTTTTTTTGGGTTGGCTATCAGTACATTGCTCCATAGCAATGCCCAAGCCAAAGTACTAAAGATTAGATATCTAATTTGTTTTGGATATCCAATTCGTTTCTAATATCTAATTTGAAAAAAAAATTAAAATGTAATATTTTGGTGTTATAAATCAGATATCCGATCTAAATTGGTTATCCAATTTTTGCACACATATACCCAAGAGTAATTAGGAGGTGGAGGGTGGGCAATAGAGAGAGAGAGGGAGAGGGAGAGAGAGGGAAAGGGAGAGAGAGAAGGAAAGGGAGACACACACACACACAAAGAGAGGGGGAGAGAGAGAATTAGGAGGGGGAAGGGGGAGAGAGAGATAGAGAGAGGGGAAGGAGAGGAAAGGAGAGAGAGAGAGGGGAAAGGGAGAGATATATATAGAGAAAGAATTAGGAGGGGAAGGGAGAGGGAAGAGAGGAGGTGGCGGCAACTTTTAAGGGTTGTTAGCGGCTGACGGGGTAGGAGGAGAGACTTGAAAGAGAGAGAGAGAGAGGGAGGGAGTGGGAGAGAGATAAAGGAAGGGAGGCTAAGGGTAGAGGGTATTTGGTTTGCTAAGGGTTAAGGAGAGATAGAGGGAGGAGTTTTGTGAGAGAGAGACCTAAGAAAGGGAGAGAGGGGTTAGGATATTGAAGATACTCTTTAGAGAGAGAGAGAGAGGGAGGAGTGGAGAAAGATAGAGGAGGAGGGTTAAGGGTACAAAGCTAGATGGTTTGCCTTAGGGTTATGTAGTGGAGGGAGAGAGAGATAGAGGGAGGAGGGAGGAGAGAGACCTAAGAGAGGGAGAAGGGGTAGGAGGGAGAGACTTGAGATTGAGTGAGGAGTGAGGAGGAGAAAGAGACCCCGAGAGGAGAGGGAAGCTAGCAGTAGAGAGACTTGAGAGAGAGAGAGACAGAAGGAGGGTAGAGGGTAGAGGCAGAGGGCTTAAGGGCTCTAGGGTTTAGGGTAGAGGGAAGAGAGATAGAGGGAGTGAGTGAGTGAGAGAGAGAGAGAGACCTGAGAGAGAGAGATGGGGTAGGAGGGAGATACTTGATAGAGAGAGGGTAGAGGGTTTAAGGGTTAAGGGTTAATGGTTTAGGGTTTAGGGTTATGGGTAGTGATGGAACTTCAAAGTTTTGTTCTTTGTGTTTTATTTTATCCTACCTTGTGTCTCGAGTCATCTATGGTGTTTGGGAAAAGCCTAAGGTTGGTGTTTTACCTTCATCTTCATGTAAAACTATAGTGTTCATCTTACACCTTGGATGGGATCTATTTGGCCATTACTTTTTGGGAAGGCTTTAAAATGACTTAAGCCCCATCGCTTTGTCTAGGCTGGGACCCCTTTTGTTTTATTATTTTATTTCCTTCGCCTGACTTTATTTTTCATAAGTCTTTTGTTGGTCTTGTGTTCCCTCGTTAAAAAAACTTATGTCATTTTTTTTCATCGACCTAGTGATGTCCCCTTATTCCTTTAGGGGAGAGGGCCCAATAGTCATGCGAGCTAACTTTCTCAACATGTAGCAATTGACTGGAATATCGTAGAATCTTCTCTTTTTTTTTGAAATGTAAACTAGTCTCTTATTTATCTATAACTAAGGTTTAGAGGTGTGACTCATCATGCAACTCGCCACATCAGCAGATCTTTTGAGAAGTGTCTAAAATTTGACTTTTTAAAGGTTCAACCAAAACTTAATCATGGAACCCCCAATAGTTGAACCAAAAAAATATCATTTGTTGCTTGTATAATATGATATTTTTATTTAAATTAAAATTAATATACAACCTAAGTGGACCAAATACTTATTGATAACCATAAATCTTTGATATCTCTACCTTTTATATTCAACACATATGGACTAATAGTTGAACACAAAAAATCTATTTGTTGTTATAAAAACAACACATAATGATTTAAAATACAACTTATACTAAACAAAAATGGACCAATAGTTGAACACTAAAACTTTTTGAAAATCCTTCACATTTAATGGGAAAATACATGTTATTTATTGTGCTCACCTTTTATATTTGTGATAGGACAAACTATTAATATAAAATTATCCAATGCTTGTACATTGCTACCCCAATTGTTGTACACATAAGAACAATATTTTTTCACTATGATAACAATACTTTTTTCAATGAGTGTCTTATTTTATTAAATGAGATTTTATTTTTAAATGATATACTTATAGTGGAGAGTTGTGATATTTTATTTGAAACAAAAAATTTCTATTTCACTTCTTCATGAATGTATTTTTTTTTTACATAACATTTAGAGGTTCTCATGTGTTCAAGTATGGGTCCATTTTTTATCAACATTTGGTTTTTTCTTTATTTACATTTGGACTGTTTATTTACAATATATAGTATAAATATGTGGTAAGACTGGGTATTATCACTAGCATACCTATATTTTAAAAATATATGTAAAGTACACGGAGAGATATCCTTCTTCTGAAGATGCTTATTTTTAATCAATTGAACGTTAACCCAAATTGAAGCTTAACCCCAACCATAAAGATATTTGAACCCTAATTGTAACCCTATTTGAAGCTGGTTCGGATTACAGGCTCATAGAAAAGGACAAATTCCCTAGAAGATTTTCTTTCAAGTTTGAAAAAGTGTAGCTGGAAAACTCAAACTTTGAAATGGTTGTCACTGACTCTTGGCTCACCCAAAAAGTTGATCATTGCACTAAGATGTGCATATTCAATAGAAAGTTAAAATTCATAAAACTAAGACTAAAAGAGTGGAATATCCAAGTCTTTAGAAACCTTTTAAAAGAAAGGATCTCCTTGAAAGTAGAATGGCTAAGATCCAAAAAGACCTCTCAAATGATTTTTCTTACATCCTAATAGAAGAAGAGAGGAATCTCATAATTCAATTGGATGGTGTCTATAGTTTTAAATGAATCTATTGGAGACAAAAATCAAGGATTAAATGACTTAAATAAGGTGTAAAACAATTTTTTTCATTTAACATGCAAAATTAGAAGGCAAAGAAACATAATATGAAGATTGAAGATGCTTATGGATAAACTTATGATAATCCTAACACCATCAAGGATCTCTTGGTTTCCCCTTGGGAAAACATGCTCATGGAGGAAAATGAAGACAAAAAGGAGAAGAAAAGCAGGATCTCTTCCTGTATCATATCCCAACCTTGGATGATGATTCTAAATTCTAATTTAAAGTAGTTAAAGATGTCATTAAGGAAGAATGTAGCTAACAATATTGTCATGGAAGAAAATATTTTACATCATTGTCATGAGTTTGCAAGCATTCTTGGTGGAGATCATTGTAAGTATCATCTAGCAGAAACATCACATATTGCTTTTATGCTTGCCTACACCTCACTTGGAGAGATTGAGTTTGGGTGGATTATGTGAATAAATATAAATTGCTATAGACAAGATATAAAATTGTATTCAAATATTGGATATATGCTCATCAATCTGGTCGAAAACTTTATGTCACCTATAATTGTGCCAACTGAAAGGTCATTTTTTGATCTAACAATTATACTTGAACATAACTGAAAATTTAACAATGTTTGCAAGAATTTCAAAGTAAACACTTGGATTCTTAAATATTGACACATCTTAACTTTATGTCTCTCTCTTCCCCATATTATCTCTCCCTCCTCTACCTATCTCTCTCCCTTTCTCCCTCCCTCTCTCTATCTCTTCCCATCTGAGCTCTCTCCCTATACCCCTATCTATCTTCATATGTCAACCTCTTTGTCCCTTTCTCTTCCCATTTATCTCTCCCCCCTCTCTCTCTCTCCCCTTATTTCTATCTCCCTCTCCATTTCTATTTGTCTTTCTCTACTTATCTCTCTCTCTATATCTTTGTCAATTTTTCTCCCTCTTCCTCTCTCATTCTATTTTCATCTCTACCTCTATCAATTTGTCTCTCTTCCTCTCTCGCTCTATATTCATCTCTACCTCTATATTCCTCCCTCCCCCTCCATCTGTATAAATGTCTCCCTCTCTCTACCCATCCATCTCACTTCCTATCTCTAGAAATGTCTCCTTGTCTCTATCTTACTCACTCCATCTCTTCTACTCTATATATTTATCTTTATTTCTCGCTTGATCTCCCTCTCACTCATCTCTCTATCTCTTTCTATCCATATACTACTCAATCTACCTCTCTCATCTCTCTATCTCTTTATATCCATATAATTCTATATGTATATCTCCCTATGCATCTATCTCCCTATCTTTTTTCCTATCTCTATCTATCTCTCGATATTAGCCTCCCCCTCTTGCTCTCCCTCTCTCCCCCTCTCTACATATATCTCCCTCTTCCCCATCTTCTATCTCTCCCTCCTCTACATATCTTTGTCCCTTTCTCCCTCCCTCTCTCTATCTCTCCCCCATCTCTCCCTCTCTTGCTCCCTCCCTATACCCCTATCTATCTTCATATCTCAACCTATTTGTCCCTTTATCTTCCCATATATCTCTATATCTATGTCTTTCTCTTCCCATTTATCTATCTCTCCCTCTCTCTTTCTCTCTCTCTATCTCCCCCTATTTCTATCTCCCTCTCCATCTCTATTTGTCTTTCTCTACTTATCTCTCTCTCTCTGTCTCTCCCCCCTCTCTCTATGTCTCCTTATATCTCTATCTTACCATCTCTCTCTCTCTCTCTATTTATATATATATATATCCCCCCTCTCTCTCCCTATCTCTCTATATATTTGGTTTCTCCCTCTATCTCTATCTATATCCTATCTATTTTATCCCTTTCTCTCTCTCATTCATATATTCATCTCTACCTCAGTCTATAGGAGAGATACAAAGGTGAAGCATTGACCATCCCAAAAAGATCCACCAATCTCAACACTGACTACCCCTAACTATTTTGGAGCATTTAAGTACATATTGTATGCTAGGATTAGAGGTATGTGTGTCAAAGCTCATATTTATTGATGCAAAATAGGTCCAAAGTCACAAATTTGACGTAGAGTTAGTTATAGTTTTGTACAAAATTTCAAGTGCCACATAGAGCAAAGATATTCCAGTTTTTTATATCATGTCCTCAAATTTGGCACTTCATAGAGATTTGTATCTTCATCAACATTAACAAAAGCAAAGGTATGTACTTGAATCCCTTGCATTTAAATTTTTCAATTAAGATAAATATTTTAATATTTTCCCTCAAATCCACAATATATATATTAGTGTATATTTATTTATTGCAATAAAGAATTAACCTAAGTAACACATTAAGAATTCTAAGGATTTGTGCTTGGAAAAAATGTATAATTTTATTTTTTGTTGGATGTCGTGTTGTATAGTTTAGAAAAGCTCAAAATATGAATAGGATTTTAAGGCCATATATTATGGTAGCTTACAATGCAAAATAAGGAAGGAAATCTATTATCAATTTTAATCTACAATTTAATACCATATGAAAAACCACATGTAGTATTATCTAAAATTAATTCTTGATATATTAATTTTATAAAATACACTTACCATTCAATAAACTTCTCCCAAGAAAGAAACCCTAAGTGAACATTAATTGAACCCTAATTGTAGATTCATAACTCTAATCATAACCCTAATTGAACCCTAATTGTAGATTCATAC
>VDFB02137643.1:0-25031 GCA_007258455.2 Sequoia sempervirens
GATTTAAATAAACTCTCTGATTCTGTTGATAACCTGTAACAGCGACACGCTGTTGATAACCTGTAACAGCGACACGCTTGAGCATGGCAGGATGTATAGATTTAATTAATCTCTCTGATTTCTTTGTCATTCTGTCTCATCCGCGCACTTGAACATAATAGGAAGTTTAGAGGTTTAATATATGTCTGTTTTCTTTGGCAGCCTGTCATAGCCGCGCACCTGAGCATATAGGAAGTTTAAAGGTTCAGAAAATCCCTCTGTTTCTTTGCCAACCTGTCACATCTGTAACACTTGAAAGTAGAATATTGTAAGAGGATTAAGTAACCTCCCTGATACCTTTGTTAACCTATCATTTCGGAAGCTTTTGAACAAAATAGGAAACTTTAAAGACTTAATTAATTCCGTTGATTCTTTTGTCAATCTATCGCAGCGGCTGCATTTGATCTTTAAGTCGTATTCTTTTTCTCACGCATTTGTATTGTATAATGTTAGTATTTAAGTCATTTACTACGTAGAAGAATTAGTTATTAAGTGAATAAATTGGACTAAGTTATAAGAAAAAGATAATTATATTTATTTATTAGGTTATGTTATTTTGAAGAAGATTTACTTATCTATAATTCATTAATAAAAGGCCCTGATCTTATTAAATAAATATAAGAATGGGGCTAAGACTAGATAATAGGGAAATAAGCCAATTATGTTTTACTAAGGGATGATTAGATCTTATTGGTATTAATTGTATTTTACTTCTTCATTTAACCATCTAACATTGACAACTTATGTGTATCGCTACTAAGGCGAGTTGACAAAAGGCATGAAGGTACATACTTTTTGTAAGTTCATTTATACAAATCTAAGTATGTTTATTTGATAAAATGTTAGAGGAATGTATTTCTTTAGTATTTCTTATATGTTTTATTTTTCACGTTTTAACCTTCATAGTAAAATCTCGTCATATTTTAATATCTTGTAGACTTTTTATGTAGTTGGTTACTTAGAATAAATATTGCTACAATTACTTGTGAATTATAGTGCAAAGGAATAAATTAGATTTATTAGGTAGTTAAGTTGGAGAGTTATGTGATGCGTTAATGAGTAAGTTAGTAAAGTGATTAGAGAGAGTTTCCTTATGTTAATTTTTGATAATTTGTGTAACATTGATAGATTAGTTTATTCTTAATTTGGTTAGTTCCAAGTGGAATAGTTAAATTAGAAATAATGAAAAGTAGAGTTTTGTATGTTATGGATGCCTTGTTCAATTGGGTGCTTGCGCTACGTAAGTAAAATTAGATGATCTTTTAAATGTCGATCTCTCTTGTACTCCTTTAATTGTTGATGGTAAGTCTTTTATAGGGATAGTTAGATAGAACACCGGAGTTGGATTGATTTCTTTATTTGAGAGGAGTAATTTTTGTATTAGGTTTGTGCATTGGTTGATTGTTCTATTGTATTATTCATTGATTAGGTTTGAGTTGTTATGAGTCAAATTGTAAGATTGTTGAGTATTGTATGGTTGGGTAACCTAGGAGGAGAAATGGAGGTCTCCCTTGGATACCAGTCGAGAGTGTATTAAATTTAATTGTGATGATTTTGTGGGATGTTTCCACTTACTACCTTATGTCTGTTGACTCAATCCTTGGGGTCTTGTTATTGTTGTTAGTCCTTTGAATGGGAAATCTTCCAGAGGCAAGGGAGTACTTGTTTCTTATTGATTCTTTATTGATCTATTTGCTTTGCCAAGATTTTGATCTTAATGGCTGATTTTGATGGTTCCTCATTATTTTGCCTTTCGTTGAGCCCTTTTAGTGGAGAAGATTTTTTATTGTTAAGTTTTCTTGTTGGAACTATATTGCTTTTTACTCTCAGTTGTGGAGAGTCGATCTTTTGAACTTCCATGTGACAAGTGTTTTGGTATCATGATTTTAAAAAGGTTGTACAAGAATTGTTGAGACTTTGTCTATGTGTTTATAGCGAGATGGGTTATGCCTCGCATGTTTCTCTATTGTGATCTAATGTTCTTGTTATGTTGTACAACCCTTGGTTTTTGGTTTGATGTTGTTGGGTATCTAGGGAGAGTGGCTCCTCGTGGGGGTCGGCGCCCCGTTTAAGGGGAAGGGCACAGGATAACCCACGAGTGAGTTAGTAATCAAGTGAAAACCTAATAATTAACTTAGGAGGATTGGGTAGTAATATCATTATAAGATTTAAAAAAAAGGATGCCTCATCTTCATTAGTGCTTCCGCAGACTAATGGAAGGATGAGAAGGCTGTGGTTGGCAAGGTCGTGACCTTGTCTTCACGAGAGGTCTACGGCTCCGCATGAGTCACCCTATGGACCGACGCCTCCAGTTGGGAGGAAGGGCACAGGACAGCCATAGATGGGACCGGCGCCTCCAGTTGGGAGGAAGAGCACAGGACAGCCCATGTAGGACTATGCGATGACACTTTCCCCTAGTTGCCCAGGTGTTTTACTTTATTGTGTTCCTCTGGAAGTATGTTATGGGAGTTGGTTTAGATTGTGGTTGAATGGACTTTTATCGATTTATGGAGTATTGCCTTGATACATCTTTGGTGTACTTTGTGGTCTTGTATGATCTCATTGATATTTGACTTATGACCTTGTACTCTTATGGTACTGTGTTATGATGTTATTGTGTTTAATTGCAATTTGGAATTGTATTATGTTATTAATTCAGTTTGTTTTGGAAGTGTTTCATGATCTTCCTTTGGTTACTTGTTTACTGGTTATCATTTTGTTTAATGTGATGAGATTTATGACTTTAAGTTATTATGTTGACTCTTGGGTGTTGTTGATTATGTCATTGTAATCCTTGAGTTTTATGATACTTTTGTATGATGTTGAGTCTTGTGGTTCCGTTTGGATGTTCTTGGTTGAGGACTCTTTCTTGTTAGCTCCTAGCACGGGGGGTGGGTCTTCAGACTCACATGGTCGGGTGGAACGCTGAAGCACCCCATTGGGTCCCCAGCCGAGAATCGAGAGGTGCGGTTTGGTGCTATTGCAGCGACTCCAGAGTTGTATTTGTCTTGAGCCAGTTATGATACTTTGTATTCATTGTTTATTTGTATCATGTTATCTTGTGTATGGTTTCCATTTATGTTTGGAAACACTTTTGTATCATTGTACCTCTAGAACATTGTATTGTAATGTAACGTTAAACCTTGTGTGGATTTTGCCATGGTAGTTGTTAATCAATGTGTTAAGTTAATCATGCATATGTTGTATTTATGTACACAGATGGTTTCTTATCAATGAATTTTCATGTATGTGTTACATTTGTTAATATTTACTTTGTTATGGATTATATCTTTGGCTTTTATTCTTCATTGTCGTTGTGGGGATCTAAGTCACGTAATGACTCCCTGTGTACCCCAAGGGATGTATGTGTTAGTGAATTTACTTAAATGAAATTTATGTCATGACTTAATATGTATTACATGTATGTTATGTTATCTTTAATTTTTTTTTTTTTGTGCAGTGATTATTGTTTATTTGTCCTTTGGGGTTCGCATGACGGCATTACATGAGACAAATGTAGCCATCTCATGCTATTTTCGCAACAAGCGTGCAAGAAATGTTCTATCAAATTCCCTATCACAATCAAGAATTACCGATATGCTACGACAAGAAGTGTTTATATGTGTGAGGAGTTGAAAATTTATAAGTTGGAGTTCTTTACACTCCAACAAAAAAATTATGATCCCAAAGGAAGCCTTTCCAGGCTAATAAGTAGGAAGTATGCTCATGTCTATGATCTAGAAGATTTTTGGCATAATTGTGATCATGCGCATGATGTAAGGAAGTGGTCATACTAGAGGTTGCCACTATAAGAATAAAGGCTTCTTATATTTCATGATATTCCAAAGCAACTGGATACATATAATGGTGAGGTCTTCAATAAAATTTATGATTTAGAAAATATTTTTGATGAACCAATCCTAGACCCAAATTATACAAATAAGGAGATTTCAAAGAATGTACTTACATATACTTAGTACTAGATGAATGGTTATAATGAAGCATTGAAAGAAGTTGGGATAGAGCCCACATACCTACAAAATGTCAAGAGAAAGCAACAATTAGTAGATGAGTCAAGGTATGGAGGACTACTAAAAAAAAAGAAAGATTGTAGAAACATGGGAAGCTAAGTTAAGTGAGGAAGAAATTATTGATACTTCAAGCCAAATAATTTTAAGGATGCCATCTAGCTAGTGTAAAGTGACTATGCCCAATCTGTCCAATGTAATGGAGATTCCAAATCTGGAATTTTCTTCCACAATTAATCCAAAGGCTCAACCTATGACTTGTGAGGAGGTAAGAATGAAAACAAAAACAAGCTGTAAGAAAAGATTTGCATCATAAAATGTAGTAGATATATTTGCTTCTCCACCTTCATTCAATATGGAAGTGATGAGACAAGCCCTGGGAGGGACTCCTATAATTCAAGAGGAATATTTTGAATAAACTAAAGAAGAAGTTAGAAGACAGTTGGAGAAACTAAATGTCAAGATGAAACAGTTTTAGGAAAAGAGATCTAAAGGAGGTCCCATGATGCATCTAGTAGTGGAAGAGGTGTTGAAAACATGGTCATATACTGGAAACAAAGAAGATAAATTTTTTATAAGAGGATCACTTTCTCTAGAAGTAGGAAACCCTAAAGAAATGGATGAAAGAGGAATAGGGGATACTACAGGTTAGAACCCCATTGGTTATATTGATAAAGAAGATATAGTTTATTATTAGCTCCCACAAGGATGAAATAAAAAGAATGTTGAGCAACCATATACTTCTAATAAAATAGGAGAAATCTAGGATAAGAATAAAAATATAGAGTTCTCACAAACATTGGGAGGTGAACTCACAAATGATCAGAATCTTGATGTTTTAGGACAATAGGAAGATAATGTTCCAAGCGATGATATTGAGAACATGGTAGGATAGAAAAATGTGAGTCTCAAAAAGGAAGAGATAGTGATAGACCAAGGTAATCTAAAATCCATGCCAATGAGGACATAAGGTATTCAATTTCTAGGGGTTGTAATAGGTAATGTTGAAAGTTCAAGAGAGGAAGTTCCTAGACATATTGATCATCAAGAATGAGATATTAATGAAGAGGAAAAACATAATGAAGAAGCACTTGACTGGCTAGTCAAGAAAATGGCCTTGCCATTAGAGGTGGAACTTATGCCTTTCAATCTCAGAAGTTTAATACAAGAAGTAGAGACCCCTAAGCCTAGAGTTAGAGTGAAGACATGACATGCTATGAAAAGGAATACAAATGGAGGGATAAATCTCCAGATAGCTACATCGATAGGAGATAAGAGTAAGCATGAAATAACACCTAGGTATTATAGGGTGACAATAATTGATGTAGGACATTCATCAAGGGGATAGGAATCAAAAGTGTTGAAAGTGAATTTAAGAACAACTATCACTAGAGTACATAAGTGTAAGCATAAGTAAATAGAGTTAAAATAATGGATTGCTTTCTTAGACAACTTCATTAAGTCACTAGCTCAATCTAGTCAAACACAAGCTAAATTGCCATAGAATCCAGTACTAGTGTCTAAAGAGCAAGTAGATGTCATTACAATGGTTCACCATAAGGTAAGTGTATTTGAAGAATGGATGGAGTACCTAGTAAGGAAACTAGAAGATCTAATAAGGGATGAAATTAGGAAGCATAAGTAATCATAACGTAGGTGTGACAAGTTTAGAAGTTCAATTGTGTAAAGTACTCACAACCTAGAGCTTGAAGTTTGAATATTACTACTAATGAAGAAGTCAAAATATATTTGAGGTTTCCTACAAAGTTCTGATGACAACTATCACATGCCATGTGTGCTACATTTTAATTTTTTCCTTAGATTTAGGTTTTCCCATTGATGTCAATTCCAAGAAAGATAGGTTCCCATAGTACACAAATGAGAATTTATCTATCTATTGGTGTGTGACTAGCATTTGCATCAATAATTATCACACAGTTGAATTATGTTAGTCAAGGAAAATCAATTCCAATATATTTCACATCACTTATACATGGATATCTAGGTTTGATTGGCTCACCTTCATGGTTGAAATTCAATCTATACACCTTGTTGCTCTCTATATCAATGAAACCCTAGGAAAAGGCCTTGAATCCTATTATTCTAAGGACTTGTGACCTAGGATCCCTTCCATTTTTCTATGTTTCAAAAGGATAAATCTCCTACAAAGGAACCTAGTTTATTCTAACCTCACAATCTACTTTTATAAAGGTTTTAAAATCCTTCTAGTTATGTCTTTCACAATTGATTTATAGGAACTGTTAAGAAAATTAATGGGATACCATGGAGAGGTAGTGTTAGGCCCTAATGGACCTTTCTTCAAATCCTTCAAGTATAAAAAAAAAGTATTATTTATTATAATGCCACATTGTTTAATAAAAATATATTGAAAATCCACTAATTGTGTGAATTTTATTAGAGTTAATTGAAAACACACCACTTTGAATTGTCTAAAAAGTGACTACCTTCACTATCTACCTTGTTGTGAATATGATCTTTAAAATTTTCTTCAAAAACTAAGAGTGTGCCTTTCAAATGTGAATATTCTCTAAGAAGACTAATGAAAAAGAAAGATCTCTTTTATATTTGTACGAATATAACTAGTTTCATCTTAAATAGCTCAAATATACTTGTTATGTTTATAGTCCAAAACTTTGAATAAGTGTTATGAGAAATTGTTAACCTCTTTTACCTAGTGTAATATCATCCTAATTTTAGTTCCTTGTCTCTTATAATTGTTCACTTTTTGAATTTGAGCTTCTAAGGAGCCTTCAAAACATTGTAAATTGATATTATTTACATTTGTATTAAGTAATTTTTTGGTGTGTTAAACCTTCCCTTGAAGAGATTTTTCTTTACAATTTCACTGCTAGCTTAATTTCTTACCAAAATCACATAAGAAATGAATACATTGTATAATAGCATATTTCCACTATTTCCTATAAGAATCTACTTCATTTAGTTGGGGAATAAGAAATGAAAATATGATAAGAGTGGCTAGGAAAGATAATTCTTTTAGATTTGAAGTATGAAGCTTATATACTAACTTAGAAACCACTCTTGTAATTTTCACTCCTAAAAAGACATAGATGATAGGAAAATAAAATGAAAGAGTAGAGGAATAATCTAATAAAAAATAACATGACCAAAGATATCTTTAACTACATGACCATTCAAGGATATATATAGAATATATAAAGTCAACTAATATTTCTTTGATCCACAAATCTATAGTTAGACCAAGTGTATTGATTATTGTCATGACTAAAACTTTTGTTGATTGGATCTATAACTCAAATGATAGTACAATAATACAACCCTTTATCAAATCATTCACTACTCAAATTAATGTGTCTAGAAAAACTAAAATCATTATCCCACCATCTTAAAATCATATCTTATAACCAAATCAACATTAAAAAGGTTTATAGACATCTACTCCCATAACTCACTTATATCCTTCACAATATAAGGAACATGGAATAATAAAATCCAATTGATTCACAACTAGTAAAGATCCTACACACTACTATATGATGGATCCTCCCTTTTATCAATCACAAATTTATAGACTTATGAGGAAAAATCAACTATAGCCCCACATATTTTCTATGTGATGATTGAAGAAAAATAGAATCTCTTCATATGTTGGATCAATAAGAAGCAAAACGAAACCATTAATTTTAACTTCAGGAGGAAAAAAATTAATCTTCCACTTAACAATTGCATCTTTAACTCCTTATCTATGATGTTGATTGAAATAAAGAAAAAGATTATGAATTGTGGTAGACAGGAGATAATATGATCTTTCTCTTGTAGCAAACCTTTGAACTAGTGAAATTGTGAATTGGGGGCCACTACTATCTATAACTAGGGGAAGGAGGGAAATTGACAGAGATATAGACAGGCCCCCCACCCCCTGACTATAGTTTACTTGGATAGGTGGAATTTCTAGTTATAGAGGCGAGAAGAAAGATCTACTAGTTAAAGAGGAGAAGAAATATCTATTTGAATGAACTCTTATGTTGAGGGATAGAAGTAGCATTTACTTAATTATGCTGAGAGCGCTCTACAATACATAAGAGTTTAAGAACCCGTAGATAAAAAGAAAGCTGATCAGTTATATGCCGAGAGGCATTCCTACAGTCACATAAGAGTTTAATTACGAGAGGCATTCTACAGTCAAATAAGAGTTTAATTACGCCGAGACATTCTTACGCGAGAGGCATATAAAGTCACGTAGGTTCAGCTGTACATAAAAAAGAAAGCTAATCAGTTACAAAAAAAATGGTGCGAATAGTGGGCAGTCGAAGAGGAAGAGTAACAGATGGCAGAGGAAGACGAAAGAGCTACCGCTGGAAGAGTAACCGATGGAAGAGTAACCGATGGAGTAGTAACAGATTGTGGAGTCCAGAAACTTCGTTGAGGCCTGCTTGAATATAGCGAATCATATTGAAGATGTTCTATTGCTAAGCTCATTATCACCGAAGCGCACAGCTGAGAATTGTTGAGCCATGGCAAGTTGCCGGTATTGACCAGATTTAGAGTAGAGGCGACAGCGTTCTGCAAAGCTTGCTTCTTTGACCTGCACTTCCGCCACTTTCATGACGTTGTTAGGCTAAGTTACCACAGAGTATTGCTTTTTGTTGATGTTACACAGGCTGGAACAAAGGAAAGCATCGACGATTGGTGGAGAGAGAGAATTGCCGATTGTAGAGGTATATTTTACAAGCTATCTGCATTTTAGATTTTTAATTTGAATTAGCATAATTTCGCAATGTAGGAAATGTCTTATCGAAGTGAACAGCTTTATCCATCTCGTATTCTTTTTCAATAGCAAAAAATTCAGACATTTCAGTAATTGTCTTGTATAATTGAGGCATTGGATCAAGATGATGGCGTTCATGGCCCATGATTGAAGCAGCCAGGATTGTGGATACAGTAGCGACTTCCACTATTCAATTGCTTTACATAGGCTACGACATACACAAAGCTTTAGAATTGGAAGACCAAGTGCGGCTTGGTGACATATTTGTCTTCAATATAAAACTAAAAATTGCTATCAATAAAATCATTTTCAGTGTTTTCCATTTCTTTCGAAAGCGCTTTTCTATGTTGGTTTTCTGTATCCGCTGAATAATATTGGTGTTCATCCCCATCCGCTGGCATTAATGTACCATTGAGCTTTTCGTTTCGTTGTTCCCATCCAAGCACATGATACAGGAGAAGTCAGCCATTCTCAAGCACGATGGCGTATAAGGAGGCCATGTGAGCATCATGCGTGTCCTTTTATTTCTAATATTTGCCTATTTTTTAATTCTCTTTTGCGTGGGGTCTGGCCAGATGAGTTCACAGATCTTGGGGGAATTGCCTCAG
Source organism: Sequoia sempervirens (assembly GCA_007258455.2). Lineage (NCBI taxonomy): Eukaryota > Viridiplantae > Streptophyta > Pinopsida > Cupressales > Cupressaceae > Sequoia > Sequoia sempervirens. The sequence goes on from VDFB02137643.1 coordinate 9,444, forward strand.
ACGGGGTTCAAACCCGTGAGCTGCGGAGAAACTGGCTCATATTCTGGTTCTGGCCAATACACATTGGAATTCATATTCTTTTTTTCTGCGTTTTTTTTCTGTCTATAAACAACTTTTCTAGCATTTGAACATGTATTTATGATTGATTTTAGCATCTAGATGAATGCTTAAGTATCCTTACTCTCTCGTAGAAAACTGTTGTAAACATCCCCTTAAAAGTAATGTATATTTGGGGTTTTTGTAATATACCTCTTAATAGTTTTCTTTATAAAAAAGAAAAAACTGCTTCTTTCCACGCTATCAGGAGTATTGAATGATAGACTTTGTGTGAACATTTTTGTTGCAGGGATTGCTTGGCAAGGTCTTACTGCATTTACCATTAGGAGTGTTTTTGCAATATTATTTTGTGGTGCATATTTGGTAAGCAGACTAATTTCTCACTATAAAATGCATGTTTTTTCTATTCTACTATTTTCTATTATTTTGTTAGTGTCTTCACAACAATAATCATGGGAATATACATTTTTCACACAATTTCGCTCAATTTTCCTTTTCCATTTCAAATATAAGTTCATAGTTCACTTCAGAGGAAATAGTACATGCATTTTACAAAAAAGTTGTTTGCATGTTCTGTAACAGTTTATCGGAATCTAACAGATCAGCCACAGTAGTTCAGTTAGCTCCTTCTCTACTAAAAAAAGGGAAACATAAAGAATGGATTTTAAGATAAACAAATACATAAAAAAAGTTGGAACAATAGTTGTGCAACCTATTTTTTATAATATTTGCTTTTTCCTTTACTTGATTGCTAATTATTTTTTATATTTATAATATTTAACAGGTAGTCATCTTGTATTTGTGCTATGGTCTGTAATCTCTTCCCAGGGTGAGAAAACAAACTCAAAATGTATAGTTTCCTTTAGGGTTAGGTTTTCGAGTTGGCTATTGCAATCCTTCAAAATATTGTGTGCGTCAATAAAGTCTTCTCATGATAAAAAAAAAATATATTGAAATCAATTTTCATATTGTGTGCGGCAATTCTTAGGTATTCTTGAAGTAATTGGAGCTCTTGGACAATCCAGTAAAAGGGTCATTGCCAGCATAGGAGTATCGTAGCTCTTCCACAATTCAGTAAGTTGATTTCTTGGCCAACCCATCTTCCTGCCAACTGCCATATTTCATTATAAAAAATACTATATATTTGTTAGTGGAGAGGACATAATTAATAAAAATACCGTTTGTTTTGTTTTGATGAAGTGAATAACAGTAAGCTAACTATTAAAACCAATAAAATAATAGAAAATAAAATATTAATAAATAGGTTTTGAAAAAAAAAAAAGAAACGGTTGTTAATCGTATACAAACATCAAATCTTTTTCTTTGTTTTTATTGAGAGTTTAATGTTCTTTGTTATAAATGTAGTATCAGATTTTATTATTGGAGGAATCTTTAATTTCTCCACCATTATGTTTGTCGATTACATTTACTAAGTTTTACTTGCATTTACTTTGCATGCTTTAGCGTAATTGCACTCCATTTGGATGCTTCTTTTAGGTTTTTAGAAAGTCCTCTATATTTAATCCTCAATGTTTGTGAGAGAATCTTGTAATCTTTAAGATCAAAATTTCAATTAAAGAAACAATTATTCAATAAATTTGACATGAAAAAAGTTTCATATATATATATATAATCAACTAAATTTATAAGTTTATAATATATAAGCTTATAAATTCATAAGTTTATAAACTTATAACATTAATCTTTAATTTAATATCAAAACTTATATAAGTTTTTAGAAACTTAGAAATTTATAAGTTTCTAAAAACATATAAAAGTTTTTGATCTTCTTTTTTAATTAAAAAACAACAAGTGATATCTTTGTTTTGAATATATCTTAAATTTATAAATATATATAAAAATTTAACATATTTGTTTTATGTTTTATCATTAGAAATAATTTATTTTTATTAAAAAAATACTTAAAGAAAACAACATAAATAAAAAATATGAATAGATACTAAAAGTGCCTATTGCAATTTTATGTAGAAATTTAATTATTGCAATTTTATTATTGGAGGAATCTTCTAATTTCTCCACCATTATTTGTAATTGCACTCCATTTGGATGCTTCTTTTAGGTTTTTAGAAAGTCCTCTATATTTAATCCTCAATGTTTGTGAGAGAATCTTGTAATCTTTAAGATCAAAATTTCAATTAAAGAAACAATTATTCAATAAATTTGTAAATATTAAATTTAACATTTACAAATTTATAAATTTGTAAACTTCTACAATTTATCCTTTAACTTATAAATTTGACATGAAAAAAGTTTCATATATATATATATATATCAACTAACATTTATAAGTTTATAATATATAAGCTTATAAATTCATAAGTTTATAAACTTATAACATTAATCTTTAATTTAATATCAAAACTTATATAAGTTTTTAGAAACTTAGAAATTTATAAGTTTCTAAAAACATATAAAAGTTTTTGATCTTCTTTTTTAATTAAAAAACAACAAGTGATATCTTTGTTTTGAATATATCTTAAATTTATAAATATATATAAAAATTCAATATATTTGTTTTATGTTTTATCATTAGAAATAATTTCTTTTATTAAAAAAAATCTTAAAAAAACAACATAAATAAAAAATATGAATAGATATTAAAAGTGCCAATTGCAATTTTATGTAGAAATTAATTAACTTAATAAATATTTAATAACATTAATCTTATATAAACTTATTACTTCATAAGTTTATAAACTTATAACATTAATTACCCCGAGAGACGTAACCTTATAATGGCAGCGTAACCTTATAATGGCAGCAGACCCCTATAGGAGGCTAGCAAAAGTAACGGTCTTAGCAAAAAGAATTGATTCGTATTCTCGGACAGGGCCTTTACACTTGGCGCACAGGATATCCTCCATGCTTTTGAGCTTCTCTTTTAAGCGATGCCACTCTGTCACTCATATCTTTAATGGCGGGGCATTCTCGGAAGATGACGAGGTAATTTATCAAGCGTTTTCTTTGAATTCTATTTTTATTGGCCCTCGCACAATTCTAAATTCAAGAAATCGGCTCCCACATATTCCCAAAACCCGGCAGGTTCTGTACATATTAATTAACTATATAGAAATGCAAGCTCGAGGCACACTGTTTCTTTCCTAAAATACAAAAAATCACTCCACAATTTCCCACAAAACCCTGCAAGTTCTATATATTAACTGTATGGAAGACCTCATATTGTGGTTAAATTTCAGTATTGCAGAAAATAAGCAAAAGAATAGGGCAAGATCTTGGGTTATTACAATGGCCTCGACTCCTAAATCGTCCTCCTATTATTCTCCTATAGAATAGATTCAATCATAGTCTTTCACTATTCGTGTTTCTACCAGGTAAAAAAAAATTTATATTAGGAGTATGAGATTGTTATGGTAGCGATTTATAAGTTTTTTCATAAAACTGAGTAAAGTTATGGGGTTCACAAAGAGCCGATCAATAGTCTAAAATTGTAAAATTTAAGGCCAAGATCTAGGCAAAGATCAAGAAATTTGATTCCAAGAATCGTATTAAGAGTCTTTTTTTGAAACAATCTTGGATTCATTTGCATAGATTGTATTTGTGTTGTATTTTCTGAGGGATTCATTTCCTTATACGTTTTCAAAATCGCTTTTACAAATTGAATTTGATGGCAAAGAAACTGCGCAATTAAATCCAGAGGATGATATGAAAGAAATCGAGAAACTTAGGGCTCTGGACGACCTGGTAGGAGCCATCGTAACCATCCCCCTCAACATCCCGAGGACTCCTTTCGCAAAGGGAATTAAGGTGAGTGCTCATTTTCGTCAGTCATCACAGGGACTTTTCATAATTATATTTCCAATTTTGTGATTACCTTGCAAATGTTGCAGGCCAGGAAAACTCTACATAAGAAGATTAACAAGTGCATAGAGGAGAGGAAGGAGCATCCAGAAGTGGTCCGTAGTGATCTGTTGACTCACCTTTTATTATGACAACAACCATTTAAGTCTGTATTTGCTTCTGATTTTGAGGCACTCTGTCTAATATTCAAGAGCTTTGTCTTTGCTTCCGATTTGGCATGCATGTCTACCATCACATTTACAACTTAAACATTTGAAAATTTCCTCAAATGACAAGTTCACTCTGTATATTCGGCAATTATGCTTGCATGGTGTGGGCTCCTTCATCTTCTGCATAAAATGGAAGAATACTACACTCTGTTTCAAAGCTCTCTTTTTCGCATAGTCCTAGAGGATAAGAGGAGGCATATACCAATTACATTTGTTTGAAATTTTCTGAAGTTCTTTCACTTAATCCAGTTAGCGCATATCCTACAATCTATGCATTCCATGAAATGACATCTCTTTTGAGTCCGCATTAATAGATGTCCATGTGTTGTTCCATAGCGCTCATTTTAGCACAGGCATGGAGGATATTGATAAAGTTGTGGAATTTGACTTTACACTTGCTAATTGAATTTGCTTGAAGTTTCCTAAACCCTTTTCACAAACCCATTTTGAATATTTCCTGCGATCATGGTATCGCATATAATGAAATTTCTTTGAAAAATGTAGGGCGAATTGAGGAGGCGGCATGACTCATTTTGTAAAAATTTCATTCTTTTAACTCTTGTAATTTACAAGACCCCATCCTACAGCTTTCATCATGGCGTGGCTAGGAAACATTAAGGAATTTGGCTTCACGCTTGCCCGAAACCATTTTAAAACCATATCACAAGTACCGTGCAAACTTGAGATGACACGGGCAAATTCATAGCTGCTTGGTTTGAATCTCAGGAGCTATTTCAATGAATCCATTTTAAACATATTCTATAGATTGAAATAAAAGCTCAAAAAAAATTTGTAGTGTTCAAGTTGCAATCAATAAGTTTTACTCAAAATATGTGGTTAGGTTAGTGTTAGCGTAGAATATTCTCTCTACTAGCATACATATTTTAATATTAAGGTCAAAATATAATTAAAAAATTTATTGATAGTATTAATTAGATAAATATGTTTAAGTTAAAGTGATATCTTATTGAAAATTAATTAGTCTACTAAAAAATTAATTAGTATATTAAAAATAAATTTAATATTTTTTTATCTTTTTATTTGAATATATCAATATCATTTTTTTATTTAAAAGAAATTTTCTATTATTAATTCAATTCTCACTATAATTATAATAGCAAAAAAATTTATATATACAACAGGGTTAAAAAATTATATTCAACTTTCCAATCTCAATAGAATTTGTGAGATAACCTTAACCTTAATTGTAACAATATTAAGGTTAATTCAACCCTAATTATATATCCTTAAAAATTTTCTCTATCAATAGCTTTTTTTTAATAAATTATTATGTGGTTAGATTCGATATTAATAAAGTGCTTACCCTATATATAGAATTGTTATAGAGGGTAATTTATACCTAACCTAAGCTTAATCCTAGATCTCTAACTCTATAAAATGCTTAGGTTGGGGTTAGGGTTAAGATTTTAGCTAGGCATAGAAGAATAACCAAAGTTAAACTAAATAATAAGTATTTAGTTTCTATATGGATATTAGTTTTGTTAGGCATTAAAATTAATATCTCATATAGAAACTAAATACTTACCTTGACACAAACCATAACCAATGCATAGTGCATGTCGTAAGCACTTTATTAAAGAAAAAATTGACCATTTTATAAAAGATCCTTGTGCTAATATACATAACTAGATGTGGCAATGAATACAAATACTTACAACACAAATTTAAATAATACTTAAATTTAATCATATTAAATAATTATTTTTAAATGTTTTAATTTCTTGAATATTTATTAATGTAAAGGTTAGTATTAGTATTTTGGTTTAATTAGGTGTAGGATTCAATTAGGGTTCAAAGTTGGGGTTAAGGGTAGAATTCAATTATGGTTAGTGTTCAATCAAGGTTAGGGTTAGGGTTAGGGTTATGGGTATGGTTATGGTTATGGTTAGGGTTATCATTACAAATAGGATTATCATCATGAATAGGATTAGAGTTAGGGTTAATGTTTGGATTAGGATTAGGGTTAGCTTTATCATCATGAATAGGTTTATCATCATGAATAGGATTAGGGTTAGGGTTATGATTAAGGTTAGGGTTATGGTTATGGTTAGGATTAGGGTTATCATCACAAATAGGTTTATCAACAAGAATAGGGGTTAGGGTTACGATTAGGGTTATCATCACAAAAATGTTTATCATCACGAATAGGGATTATGGTTAGGGTTAGGGTTATGGTTAGGGTTAGGGTTAGGGTTACAATTAGGGTTAGGATTAGGGTTAGGTTTATCATCACGAATAGGATTATGATTAAGGTTAGGATTCAGGTTAGGGTTAGGGTTATGGTTATGGCTAGGGTTATGGTTATGGTTAGGGTTGGGTTATGATCACAAATAGGGATTATGGTTAGGGTTAGCGTTCTTATGGTTATGGTTAGGGTTAGGGTTATCATCACAAATAGGATTAGGGTTAGGGTTATTATTAGGGTTAGTATTAGGTTAGATTTATCATCACGAATATGATTAGGGTTAGGATTAGGGTTAGGGTTAGGGTTAGGGTTAGGGTTAGGGTTAGGGTTAGGGTTATGGTTATGGGTAGAGTTAGGGTTATCATCGCAAAAAGGTTTATCATCATGAATAAGATTAGGGTTAGTGTTAGTCTTAGGGTTAGGATTAGGGTTAGAATTAGGCTAAGGTTTATCATCACAAAAAGGATTAGGGTTAGGGTTAGGATTAGGGCTAGGGTTAGGGTTATGGTTAGGGTTAGGGTTAGGTTTAGGATTATGGTTATGGTTAGGGTTAGGATTACGGTTAGGGTTAGGGTTAGGGTTAGGGTTATGGTTAGAGTTAGGGTTATCATTGCGAAAAGGTTTATCATCACCAATAAGATTATGGTTAGTGTTAGTGTTAGGGTTAGGATTAGGGTTAGAATTAGGCTAAGGTTTATCATCATGAATAGGTTTATCATCACGAAAAGGATTAGGGTTAGGGTTAGGGTTAGGGTTATGATAATGGTTAGGGTTAGGGTTAGGATTATGGTTATGGTTATGGTTAGGGTTATGATTAGTGTTAAGGTTAGGGTTAGGGTTAGGGTTAGGGTTAGTAGTAGGCTTCGAGTTATCATCAAAAATAGGTTTATCATCATAAATAGGGATTAGGGTTAGAGTTAGGGTTAGGGTTAGGGTTAAGGTTATGGATAGGTTAGAGTTAAAATTGGGATTAGGGTTGGGGTTATCATCACAAATAGGTTTATCATTATGAATAGGGATTAGGGTTAGGGTTATGGTTATGGTTAGGGTTAGGGTTATTATCACGAATAGGGATTGTGGTTAGGGTTAGTGTTAGGGATATGGTTATGGTTATGGTTAGGGTTAGGGTTATCATCACAAATAGGATTAGGGTTAAGGTTATGGTTATTGTTAGGGTTAGGATTAGGTTAGGTTTATCATCACGAATATGATTAGGGTTAGGGTTAGGATTAGGGTTAGGGTTAGGGTTATCGTTAGAGTTAGGGTTATCATCGTAAAAAGGTTTATCATCACGAATACGATTAGGGTTAGGGTAGTGTTAGGGTTAGGATTAGGGTTAGAATTAAGGTTAGGTTTATCATCACGAAAAGGATTAGGAAAAGGGTTAGGATTAGGGCTAGGGTTAGGGTTATAATCTTGAATAGGTTTATCATCAAAAATAGGGATTAGGGTTAGGGTTAGGGTCAGGGTTATGGTTAGGATTAGGGTTAGGGTTAGGGTTAGGGTTAGGGTTATGATTATGGTTAGGGATATATTTATAAATGATAAATATAGTAATTTGGTTAGGGTTAGAGTATAAAATTGGGATTAGGGTTGGGGTTATCATCATGAATAAGATTAGGGTTAGGATTAGGGTTAGGATTAGGGTTAGAATTAGGCTAAGGTTTATCATCACGAAAAGGATTAGGGTTAGGGTTAGGATTAGGGCTAGGGTTAGGGCTATGGTTATGGTTATGGTTAGGGTTAGGGTTAGGGTTAGGGTTATGGTTAGGGTTAGGGTTACGATTAGTGTTAGGGTTAGGGTTAGGCTTCGAGTTAGTAGTAGGGTTTGGGTTATCATCACGAATAGGGATTAGGGTTAGGGTTAAGGTTAGGGATAGGTTAGAGTTTAAATTGGGATTAGGGTTGGGGTTATCATCATGAATAGGGATTAGGGGGGTATGTGCACGAAGTTGAGTCCACGAAACATGGAAGTTTTTTGCCTTAGCCAAAAAATTGAAATGCATGGAAGCGGGATCAGATTTAATAAAAGCGGGATCCCGATTTTTAAAAAGCGGGATCCCGTTACGGTTCGGGATCCCGAGCCTGAGACCAAACGGGATCCCGTTACGGTTCGAGATCCCGAGCCTGTGACCAAACGGGATCCCGCTTTTTAAAAATCGGGATCCCGTTTCCCGTCGAGCTCCCAACCAACGACGACGGAACGGGATCCCGATTTTTAAAAAATGGGATCCCGATTTGAAAAATACGGGATCCCGATTTATAGAGAACGGGATCCCGAGTTATATAAATCGGGATCCCGTTTTATAGTGTTATTTATTTTTTAAAAAAAATAGCAGTTTTCACTGCTGCGAACGGGACCCCGAATTGCTTGGCGACAGCGACATCAACATCAGCTACAGGTACGCCATTTCTTCACTTTTTTTTAGTTTGAATTGAAATTTTAAAAGAAATACGTTAATTTACATGTTTTTTTTTCAATTTATGTCACGTTTTAATGCTTTTTTTAATTGTTATATTAGAATTCAATAGTTGCAAATTAGATGAAAACTTTTCAATGAAATTTAAACGTTTTTTAATAAAATTGAGAAAAAAAACATTGAATTGTGTGTTAGAAACAAATTTTAACTTTTAAATCTTAAATTGATCAATTAAACCCAAAAAAAATTGATTTTGAAAACCTTAATTGAAACAAAACAAAAAAATTTGCATTTCAAAACCCTAGAGATCGAAATGAAATAAAACATCGCATTTACAAATCCAAATCGAGCTTTTTGAAACCCTAAATTCAAATCAAACGAAAAAAACTGAATTTGAAAACCCTAGTTTGAATTGAAATGAAAAAAAATCATTAAAAACCCTAATTGTTTAAAACTGAAACCCTAAATTGAATTGGAACAAAAAAATTTGTTAAAACCCTAAGTTTGCTAAACCCTAGACCCTAAACTGTAAAATCTAAACCCATAATACTAAAGCATTTGAAATTTATGAACCCTAGACCGTAATCTTTCATTGGACATACCTAAAATTATGTAGGTTCAATATCAAGAATGGGTCTATTTGGTAGATTTATGAAAACTATTTTGAATATCTAGAATGCCATAAAAGTATAATTATAGCAATTCCAATTGGAAACACTTCCAGATACATATATATCCTAGATAATAATCCACCCATCCTCAATCATAATGGATTATTTGACAATTAAGAGAGATTCAATTTAACCATAAAATTACCTATATTTTAATACTATATAGATTTATGTGGAAGGATAGAAATGCATCAATATGCTTTGTGCCATATTTAATGAATATTAATATTTAAGAAAAATCTAGATAAGATTGACCTAAGTAGATGATTTATGTAAGGGCTTTTTAGTGAACAAGTGACACACCATGGAGATAGGGATGGTACTTAAATTCTTATTTATAAATATAGTTTACCCCCTTTAAATTTGTATTTGGTTTTTATAATGAGTTGAAATTATCAATGTGTTACATAAAAGAAATTTGTGCTTAGATATATTTAAATTAGATAATAAAGATATAGTTATATAAAATAGGGAATCCAACATGAGGAATAAACCTTTAATGTGCCATTGTGTGCATCTAATTTATGCCAATGATTTAGTAAGAGTGATCGTCTAAGAGGATGAAATAAGCCTTGAAAAATTGTAAGATCTAACACTATTTTAATGTAGTTTTATATGTGTGTACATGTCCACTATGTTTTTTGAGTTTATGTTAATGTAAGATAAGGAGGATTGGTGGATATATTTGAAATCTAAAGAAAAAACAAAAATGATGTGAATATATAGATATATATTTGTAAAATGATTCTTTAACTTATCTATATTAAACATTGTATATTATCTCTATATTACTATCATGGCTTGATTTTCATTATGTCTACTAAATGTTGCTATATTTATTCATTGTTGTAATTAAATTATAGGGCTCAATGTGTAATCTATTTTACATCAAATTTTATAGTAGACTTATAATCCTAGAATGTTTGTAAATTTAATAGCTAACAAATAACTTGATAGGTGCAACTAAAAACCAAAAAATGTGGTTTGATTTATCTCCATTAGGCTGGAAAGCTAAAAAATCTACTAGGTTTATCCCTATTAGGTTGAAAACCCAAAAGTGTAGCTTAATAAACTTACAAGTGGTGAAAACTCACAAAAGCACTAGAAACTAATATTTGCAAAACTACCCTTGACATATCAAAAAAAGCCAAAGGTCACCATATGTCATACCTGTATAGGTTGTATAGTTATATTAGATACCTTATAGTATCTCCTATTGGTTAAATATGTTTGAAGATGACATTAGCGACACATCCCTACATTTATATGAGATATATTATTAACATGTCGTGTTACACATATGCTAAGATACTCAAATATGGATAAGGAGAACTAGGGAATATATATTAGAAGAGAAAGATATACTAAGCTATCCAATATTATATTTTTGTACTTAGTGTAGAAGAGAAATTCTAGACCAAGAATGCAAGTGCAAACTCAATACTCTACTTCTAATGAAAGGTAAATAAAATAATGAAAGATTAGAGAAGCATAATATGTTCCATAACATTCTTTTATGGCTCTAAATGTATGTGTTGAAGTTGCTCTTTGGTTCTCTAATGTGATAACATATACATACAAATTTTATCATATGGAAACATTTGGGGATGTCATTATTTTATAGAGTTGAGGGGAAAGGAATGGAGGACTAGGTTTTTTTGGAATCGAGGACTAGAATCATGAGAGAATTTTTGAATTTGAATTTGAGAGGGAAGAGAGAATTAAATGTAGGTGGTTGGGTTGATGGAGGGCTTGTGTTGACTTGATTAGGTAGATGGGAATAATTGAATGCTAATTTGAATTTGGATTGAAGGTCTAAGTTGGAAATGAATGGCTATGATTAGTCTAATTGATTTGATGGCTAGGATAGATTATTAATTTCATTTTAGATTTGATGAAGTGGAAGTAAGTTACATTAGTTTGAGTTTGGATTGGTGATTTGGAATTATTTTAATTTTAAGCTATGGATGTGACATGATTATCCCCTTAATGGTTGATTAAAAGTTAGGATTTGGGGATTTTAGCTAATTAAATAATAAACTCTAAAGTCTAAACCGTAAACCCTAAAGCCATCATTTTTTCTTAGGCTCTTAATGAAATTTGGTTGTCTTAGGCAACTCCACCAAATTTCATTACCTTATGCCATGTAATTGTTTCCTAGGATCTTGCAGCATGTAGATCCCCTTAAGCTATCCTATTACCTTAAACCCTAAACTCTAAAGTCTAAACCCTAAACCCTAAAGCCATCATTTTTTCTTTAAAGGCTCTTAATGAAATTTGGTTGCCTTCGGCAACTTCACCAAATTTTATTCATTTGAGCCATGCCATTTTCTCCTAGGACCTCACTAGACGTAAATCCCCTTAAGCCATCCTGTCACCCTAAATCGTAATTCAATTTTCTTAAGGGGTTGACAATATGACATTTCTTAAGGGGATTAAAGAAGTTCTTAAAATTTGGTGATCAAAGTTGCCCAAGGCCCAACCAAATTTAACAATAATAAGATCCTGCAAGATTATACAATATCAATTTAGTTAATTGTATTTTCATTCAAATAACATGTGCCTTAGACATATAAATGAGGCACATATAATTTTATCATTTGTATTCAATTATTTAAGGCCATTTATATTGAATGGTTTAACTTGGTATAAATTCAAACAATGATCTTAAATAGTTATGAATTTATAAATTTGGTGAACGATGGATATTTTTAGTGACATGAATTTATGATTTTGGTTCTATATGGATATTTTTAGTGACATGGATTTGTGAAGTTGGTGGAATTTATGAACTTATAATGAATAGTATATAATAGTATATATTTAATGACTATCTATTAGATCATGATTTCTCCTGCTGAAAAATTGTGTGTGTGTTAAAGACATAAAATGAGATTTTGTGAATGTTTCGAGTTTATTGTTTAGTATGTATGTGCATGTATTAAAAATTTGCATAATAGTTCTTAAATTTTGAAATTTGTATATGTATGTATGTATAGTTTAGTTTAATGATTTGTAAGCATGCAAATTATGCATCATATTTTTTATTTTAAATGTACATGTACATACATTTAATTTTTAATTTTGTGTGGACATGCTCTTGAGTTGAACAATCAATGTATATATATGTGCATTTCAATTAAATATATGAGAGCTTAATATATATGTTGCTCATCCTATTTCAATTAAATATATGATCTTAATTTTTGTATGCACATGGGTCCTATTTTGTATGATTTTAAATGCAGGTGCACATTATATCAAGCATATATCATGGATGATTTTAACATTGATGATATCATCAATCCACCACCTGAGCCACAACCAGATCCACCTCCTTCCCCCCCTCCACCTCCACCTCCACCTCCACCTCCACCTCCACCTCCCCCTCATATGCCACCTCCAGCACCTATGGCATCTGATGAGGCTCGCTTGAGAGCACGAATAAATGATCAAGTCGCATCCTTACAGACACAAATCAATGCTATGCAGAGTCAAGCATTGATTGCTCCACATGTGAGACGTTTTGCATCTGTAATGCAAAATGTTGTTGATTCCATTAGGATGATTGATTCTGATCTTGATAGGCATAGACGAGAGAGAGAAAAAATGAGACAATTTTATTCTGATGGTCTCTCTTATAAACAAATATTAGACCTTAAAATAACAAAATCCCATCTAGCCCCCTACTTTCTTGACCCCGTTACCCGACAACCCATTCCACCTAACAAATCTAGAATATCCATGAGGTGGTGCATACATCTGCAGATGATTGCACATTTTTGGGATCAATGGTATATGGTTTTGATAGTCCCCCACATGCTAATACAGAGTGCCCATTGTATTTTTTGAGAAAACTATATGTAGAGTTTGTTTTGGGGCAAAAGCCCAATTATTTTGATTTTAGATCATTTCGAGTGTTGGTGGCGGCATGCCACAACAGATTAGGGAACAGGAGGGGTCCCCGGCCATGCGTGCATCCACAACCCCTTGTTGTTGCTCCACAGGGTCCCTCCCATTCTTGCACATGCATCATCAAGCTCGGTATCAACATTAGGTTCGCAGTACACTTTCGCGAGGAGACCTTGATCAGCACGCTTCTGCGATAGCGAGTGGGGAGCATAGAGGCGATGATGATGATGGAGGAGTTTTTTATGGAGCTGGTCTGAGTACTGCTCCAGGAGTGTCGAGACCCGTCCCCCATAGATGTACTAGTTGTCATCAAGTGTGTTATGGACCTGATCAGGCTACACCCAGTTCAGGTGGACGGGGAGATTTTGGTGGTTCATCTGGTCGCATCAGTTCATTTGTAGAGTTCATCATAGTAGAACATCACCCTGAGGACACTACGACACAGGTATAAATATGCATCTAGATGTACGAACTCATTTTATAATATTTTTATGAAGTTTGTATATATCAAAGAAAAGTTTGCAATACATTTTAACAATCCAATTTTTTGGTCAATGCGGATGACACTTTTCGATCTGAGGCAATCATCGGCCTGCAGTATATAATGACCATAGGTCATGGCAACCCTTATGGGGGTATTTTGATTTCATTTTAAAATTATATATGAAATCATAGAATTATTTAACAGTTTAAATTTATAATTGAATCACATATATGTTTCAAATATTCATGTTGGTTTAGGTGAGTCAATGTCGGCATCCACCGTCGATTCCTCGAGGATTGTCAAGCACTCCTCCTTATCGATGACATAGATCATGGGCGGTAAATTCATGGTAAAATTTGTTTAAGTTTACATTAGTATAGTTACAACTTTATGAGTTTTGAATTCACTAGATATATGACATGCATGCACTTGTAAATATTATAAGCATTAAATGTCTATGTACATGGCAATGCAGGTTGATACCACAATAAGAAGAATGGGCATTGGGCAAACATTTGATGTTGCAGTTACTCGTGAGGCCACTAATTTCCAGGTTGTTTACAAAACTTTCTACAAAAATGTGCAAACTTGAATATATATGTATATATTAACCTAATTGAATTGTACATGCTTTAATTTTGATCTTGTAGGACTTTGTTGGTGCAACTTTCAGCCCTAACCCAGACATAGTTACACCACCAGGAGGACATGTAGAGCAGGTCTCAAATCAAATGGTAATTTTATTTTATTATATTTAAAGTGAATTATAAATTTTAGAATTGAATATATACATATTAATATGATATTTTCACATATTCTTTTTCTTTTATAAGCGTAGAGACACATCCACGTAGTTGAGCGTAATACGGGCAGTCTGGAGAGCTACAATTAGACTAACCTCAAAATCTGGTATGTAATTAAAATATGATAAATTCTGAATTAAATTGAATAAAATAATAATAATTGTAGAGTTGTACATCTAATTTCGAATTTCTTTATCTTGTTTATGTAGACTGATTTAGAGAATTTAGAGGTTTCTTCAAGCTCACCAGAGCATCCAGATTTAGAGATGGTGGTAATTTAATTTTATGATCGATTATAAATAAAATTGTCATTAAATTATTTTTTATTGTCTTACATCTAATTTCATCTTTCTCTTATGTACAGAGTGTTTCAGGTCATCCACATAGTCCGGATGGTGTGAAGAGGTCTCTTGATTATAGAGACAGTACATGACCTACAAACATGTGATTTTATGTGTTTTATATTTCTTGTAACTTATCATGTACTCTGTTGGACTTTATTTCATGTGTGCTTAATATATTGGTTTCATACACTTAATATGTTACATAAATTATGGACTTTATTATTGTTTGAAATTTTAATTTACGCATGTACATTTATGCATTTTATGTTTATAGTCAAGACATTAATATAGGACATTAATGTGAAATTTACTGAAGACTTCATAATTGTAGAATAATTTTAGGTTTAATCTTCTTTTCAATGAATAAGAAGATATTTTCCTTCTAATGTATTAATTTTAATTTTATGAGAGAAAATTTATGTGGATTTACCTACTTATTTAGTTCTATAAATTGAATTTTACCTCATTGTTGGTGCACTTGGAATTCCTATACCTTGTGAATATCAAGGATATCACCATTCTTTGTTATTTTATTCTTTAATTTTTCCTTAACTAAATTGACAAATAAAGTCATTGCTCTAAACTCTTAAGCAAATAAAATTCTTTATAGTGAGAAAATCTAACAAGGTATTGATATAATTA
>VDFB02137644.1:0-23285 GCA_007258455.2 Sequoia sempervirens
ATAAGGACGTGCATGCTCGCACAATAGTCCATTTTTAGATTAGATGTTCCAGTTAACTGATGGTAGCTTTCCAGTTAACTGTATAGTTTACTTCATTAGGGTTTGGCAGCAAATCTTGCATGTATTGCAAGAACTGTAGATAACTCAAGGTGATTTTAGGGTTCCCTACACCTTGATGTATATAAATACGAGCTTTTGCTCATTTGTAAATAACTTTTGCTTGAGAGAGAAATATATGCTGCGCCTACCTTGCCCTCAATATTGCTCTTTTGGTATTTGTTCATGTGTCTTCGCTATTATGATTTATTGTTATGCCACATAGGGTTTCAAGAGATTGTAATGGTGGATTCTTTCCATAGTTAAGATAAATCTGTTTTGTGAATCTTTTATCATTTCAATTAAGCGTTATGCCACATAGGGTTTCGTGAGATTGTGATGATAAAATCGTTTTGTGAAGTTTTTACTACTTTGATCAAGTGTTATGCCACATAGGGTTTCATAAGATTGGTGTGGTAAATTCCTCCCATAGTTTAGATAAATCTGTTTTGTGAGACTTGTATCATTATGATCAAGTGTTATGCCACATAGGGTTTCGTGAGATTGTGATGATAAAAGTTCTTTGTGAAGTCTTTACTATTTTGATCAAGTGTTATGCCACATAGGGTTTCATAAGATTGTCATAGTAAATTCTTAAATCTGTTTTGTCCCCAATAAGCTTGTTTAGATTGAGATGATAGTTGCGCCACCTTGCCCTCAAGTAGAGAATCTAAACTCGTTTATCGTCAGATAGTCAAACCTTGCTCCGTTTCCTCTTGCTCTGTTTTCCTGAGGAGATTGGATAGATTAAATTTAAGTTGTAGTTAGTAGATCTGCAAAACCAGAGAAAACTCAGCTGCAACGTATAGGTTCTTTCAAGAAAGCCTTGTGCCTCTACAGCTGAAACAAAAAGACAGGACATAGTTTAGCTTATTTTCCTTTGCAAGTATTTTTGTCAAAGCACAACGAGGGAGCTTCCCCTCCTAATTTGAAGAGCACTCATTGCGTAGTGTACCAGGCTGTTCATAACAACTTTTACTCCAGAGTTGTTAGTTGTTACACCAACAAAGCCCTTATTGTCCCTGAATGAAGAAGTGTTTCTGGAGTTAAATCTGCTGGATGGTGCTGCCAACTCCATGCTACGCGCCTTCTTCATGGCTTCCTGTAACGAAGGAGGATCAAAAGCTTTGATCCAACCTCTCAATGGCTCCGTCAGTCCCTCCATGAAAAGCACTACAAGTCGCCTCTCTAAAATATTAGGAACCATAACCGACAATCTCTGGAAGTCACCAATGTAAGACTCCAAACTGCCACTCTGTCGCAACTGAGCCAAATCTTTGAAATAGGATTCTGGATCCTTCCTGTCAAATCGTTCCACCAATCTGTCAACGAACTCCTGATATGAGGTGATCCGATCATGCTGGAGTGTCACCATCCGGTGGTGCCACCAGTCGTAAGCTACCCCCTCAAGATGCAATGTCGCATACCTGATAGCATCTCTCTCAGCCATCAAACGCAATGTGAGGAAAGTGTCTAACTTACTGATCCAGGCCTGAGCTGTAACCTTACCACTACCATCGAACATCGCTAGATTGAGTCTGTTTGTAGCATGTTTCAGATCATTATTCTGGTATCTAGGTCTCCAGTCCTGTCGACCTCTGTGATGTTCTCTCCTCTGTGTAATGAATCTGTCAAAGGTAATCCTCTCTCTGACATTTGGTGGTACTAACTCCTACTCGTTCGCTGCCATAAGTGTATCTGCGTACAACTCATCATGCTCCTCACCTGCAATAGCCTCATCGGGCTCCTGTCTCACAAAAGTAGGACTAGTGGGCCTGTCTGCCGTCCGTGAGGCAATCCTAGGTGCTCTTCGTGATCCTGCATCACTCCTGTCCTCGTCACGATGTGGTGACGGTCTCCTCGGCGTACCTAACCTCTGGAGTGCCACTGTCAACTGCTGTAGCACATCGTTAGACTGCCGTTGACCTGCTCGTAAATCTCTGAGAGCGTGTAGAACCTCTGCATCGTCCTGATCCCTAGGGTTTTGTGGAATTTTTGTTCTAGGAATATCTATTATGTCAGCCATGTTTCCCGGCTGCCTGACCAAACCCTGTTGCCTGTCAATCAAGGCTGTCCTGCGAGTATAATACCTGTGTGATCCAAACTCTTGTGGCTGCATAAGATTGCTAAACCCTTAGGATGGCAGGATTTAGCTCTGATACCACTGTAGAAACCCCTGTTTCCGCTAACTTCTGAAACTGTTTTTTTTATTGTTTTTGCGTATTTTTGGTTTTTTTGAGTTTTTGCATGAATAATGAAAATGGCGATTTTGAAAGAAATTGCTAAATAAATTTAAATAAAATATTTCAACTCATGAAATGATAGAATCTTCAGAATCTCTTGATGCCAGACTATTTATTGATTTGCTATAATTATTACACTCGAGATCTGGTAACATGCAATAAAAAGATAACAACTTTATTTATTAAAAACCTGGAAGTTTGCAGCCGCCTGGAATCATCATGAAATGGTACGGCTGAAATGAATATGCACTTTCCCCTGCGCCGGATGAAAGAATAAGCTGCCAGTGATATGTGCGCCCCTAGTTGTGAAGTCTGACTGCCAATAAAGAAGGCGATTTGCCTTAAACAAAAAGTACGCCCCTTTTTAAGATGGTACGACCTGCAGCTGGTAAAGTACGGCCTAAGTACAGCAGCAAGCAAACAAATAAAAGTACGGCTTTCTTGAAGTCTCCAAATCTAAATGAAATAGGCGCCTCAACTAAAGAAACCCTGTTGGATGAATCTCACACTGAAAACCCTGAAAGTAAATACTCTGTGAATGTTCTGTGATCACTTCTAAATGAAAAAATCTCTCTGAAAGCAATAGATCAACTGTTATTTCACAGTCTCTGAATTGCAACACTGAAGATGGCTCGTTCTCCAATGCCTGTAGACAACAGAAACCCTAGGCTTCATTCTCCGGAAGAAGACTTGCTCAAAAATTCAATAATCAACATAATGGCTCGAATCCCAATGCAAAAGCCTTATATTCTTGAAAAGTGCGACTTTTCTCAATTGGCATCATTTAAAATAAATTCGAACTTTTTCCTTTTAATATTTCAATAGTCTTCAGTCACATTTTTAATTATAAATTATAATTAAAAATGGCCCCTTCAATGATGGTCGACCCCCTTCAACAATTCACTTAAGTTATAATATTAAAATATTATAACTTTTATAATATAAACTCCGAATAATTAATATTTAATTAAATCAATTAAATATTAATATCTCCCTCAAAATATGTCCGATTCACGAACCGTCTGAAGCTGGCGAATAAGGGAGTGATTCTGCACGTGATCAAACCATACTGCTAAAAATAGCAGGGGTGCTCCGCTGAGTGCCAAATACTGCTAAAAATAGCAATCTAGGCAAATGGTGTCCGAATGAGCCCGAACGAAAGCCAACTGATAAAAAACTGACAACCGAAGCCAAGCCAAGCTCCGTCAAGACCCTCTATCCATCCTATCAGCCTATGAGGGTCGCATAATAGGCTAATCATAAGCTCTGAGAGATGTCAACTGGAAAGGGACATGACAACCTCATATCGATGTCGCCAAGAGACTCCGTTTTCGCGAAGACATTCTATCGAGCTCCATGAGTTACACAGAGTCACCAAGCAGTCGCCCAGACCTATCGCTTTCCCCAGGAGATCATAGCGAGACATCAAAGGTTATAGCGAAGTCATATAGACATGAGTATTCCATTCGGCAAGAGTATCGAGCTTCGGTGAGACTTCATACCGATGTCACAAGTTACTCCGAAGAAAACACTTTGTCAGCATAACATATCGATCTCGCCAGGACCTTACGCCGACGATCTCCACATGTATTGCTGTCGCCCAAACTCATAGCTTTCGGTGTGACATTATACCGATGAGACTAAGTCATAACGAACTCCAAAGAATAGTCGGCAAGACAAAAGCTTATCGCCGAGACGTTTCCCCAAAATCATTAAGTTATCCCGAAGACTCTTTAACATCGGCGAGACTCATCAAAGTTGCTAGGACTTCTTACCAAGCTCTATGACTTAACCCGAAAGCTTCATCTGTCGCCATGAGTTATACCGAAGATCCCACAAGATGTTCCTGTCGGTGAGACCTTCAACATTCGCCAAGATGTCTTCCCGAGACCAAGAGTTATCCTGATAGCCATCGACTATCGGCAAAACATTCAATAGTCGCTAAGAGCTTTCCCCGATGAAACAAACCAAACACTGTCGACGTAACATTAACACTTCGCTGAGACATCTTAGCGAGAGCCTTTAGCTTCACCGAAGACCATAGTCGCCAAGAGTCTCGCCGATACACGATTGAATGGCCTTTCGGCCAAAGGTCTCCCAAGCGCTATGAGGTCATAACGAACACACCAAGTTACAGTGATAGACTCCACAGTGTAACCTTTCGGCAAGACAATAACAAGGTCGCAGTGACCTATTCAGAACTGAATAAAACAAACTTGCTAGTCGGCCAAACAAACAGGATGTCACACCGACTTGACTTTAATGGAGGTTTCAGCCTGTAATGTTTGAGGCACATATTTCCAACAGGAGCCACCAGTAAGGTTTTCTTCATTACCTTCTACTTCGAGGTCAAGGCCTCGGGTTAAGCTTATCTTGAAGCCGCCTGAGGGAGTTAGACTCAGCGGAAACACGAAGGGGAGCAGTGCTTGCAAACTGAAGCAAAAACAAGTTGAAAGGGTGTTGAAGTTCCAATAAAGACAGTCATACAGGCCGAACCACATCTTTCACCTCCTAGTTCGCCATGTTCACCACATTTGCATCCTAATGATATAGGCTCAAAGTTGGAGATACCAGTTCGAAGAGCATCAAAGACAGTTGATCCACCGCAGGTTGATACAGTAGCAATAGTCTCTCCTCGAGCTGATAATATAGCTCATCCATGTTGGCTCGAGAGATCTTTGGGAAGACAGAGGCAAGAGCCTTCATATCACCTTGATTTATCTGAGTTTGGCAACCCTTATCAGAGGAGGTCAAACAAGAAAATCAAGAAGCAAGTGCAAATTGAGAAGACTCCAAAATCAAAGATTCTCATAGAGGTTGCTACGCCACCAGATGGTAAGAGCCTGGACGAGGTTGAGGGTGATTTCACCTTCGTCAAAGCAATCTTGGTAGGAGCACTCAAGAGACAGACATAAGCCTTCTCAAGATTGTTACAAATAATCTTGAAGAGTGCATCATGAAGGATGGATAAGTTAAAGTGCTTCTTAAGGCTGAAATCAGGCAACTTCAACATTATATCTCTCGTCATTGTTCTTAAGACTTAACTATGTTCTGGGTTGATGAACATGAAAGGTTTATGCCGTTATCTCTGTGTTCTTGAAATTGTCTTAAAGCTGCAACCCTTTGACTGTGAGTGTATTGCTAATCTTTTCAACAGTGACAATGTTTTTCCAATGCTCTGACGCTCTTCAAAAATGGTTATTATTCCTTAAACATTAGCAACCACTGATTTTTCGCTTATTATGAATGTCATTAGGTTACTCTTTAGGCTGAATGAATGGACTGCACTATCAAATGATTAACAAATGCTAGAGCTTCTTGTACTCTTTATGCATTTTAATCTTTCCTTTCATAAGCCATTGAAACTGATTTACAATGCATAGAAATCCTGAAGTATATGAGTTCTGACATAATGCTTGACAGTGGAACATGTATGCCTGTTCACTATCACTCCTTTTTTGCAATAAATACTTGTTCTAATCAATATGAGCATCTACGTTTCTTCAATCTTGGACAGCTTTCATTCTCTCATAATTTCCAATTTATGGCATCTTTTTGAACTATTGGAGTGGTTCATGCTATGGCTGTGATATTATTGTTTTCATCTGAAGTTGTATATTCTAAGAACCTCCTACTCTGCCTCCCTTGCAACTTGATGGCTTTGTTGCTTCACTGATCTGAAAAGTCCTCCTTCTTCATGTTTTGATTGTTCCTTTCAAATGATGAGCAAAAGATGACTTGCACAATCTATTTCTATCATAATGAAATAAAAGCTGCTCTTGTGAATTCCTCTTATTACAGCAGTCCTTTCTTAATGACTGTAATTGAATATATGATAACTCTCAAATAATGATGTGAAAGAGAGGTGTCCTTTTGATATGCCGATCTCAACCCTTGTGGGAGCCCATTTTGCTCCACATATCTGATGAAATTAATCAAAAAAATAATGAACCTGTTCCAGCACATTTAAACAAACATGTAAGCAAATAAATGAAGCTGAAAGCTTCCATTGAACTTCGTGCTCCTTTAACTTGATCATCTGAGGCATGCTTGAAATGATGTAGATTAGATTTCTATTGGTAATGTAGGCATGAAGTAGGATTTGATTCTTCATTGCTTAGAGACCATCTCTAATATCACATTTTGTTGTTCTTGCAGATGCTTTTGAAGCCTAGAGCTAGATCAATTCGAAAGCATAACACAACTGAAGACTTTAACATGAAGATGATTCGTCATTCCAGGCAATGATGAATCACTTTCTATCACATGCTTATGTTATTTTCAGTTGTATAGTTTACATTCTTTCTTTGTATTCATTATTTAATTAAGAAAATCAAATTGGCTACTCCCACGGCTTGTGCGGGACTTCAATTTTTCCAATATGAATAAAAACAACATTCTTTTATGCAAATTTATGAGTCCCTTTGTTATAAACATTTGCATAATAACACTTGAAAGCTATGTTCCACGCCCTGTCGGGGACGGCCGGGGATGCGTTTCTGAGACGTTTCCTAAGGGGCAATTTTTAGGGGACGGCAGGGGACGGCGACATACAAAATACATATATATATATGATTTTTTCAAAATTTATTAATATATTAGAGAGAGAGAGAGGGGAAAGAGAGATAGATATGTCAATACATTAATAATTGATAACAACAATATCAATATGTAAGTAAATAGCGAGAGTAGTATGATAACAACATAAGAAATGTCATTAAAGCATTATAAAATTTATCACAGCAGTATCAAACATCAATAAAACCATGGTCTATCAATATCCAAATGTCTCAAACATGTATCCAGAAGTCTCAAAGTTCAAACATGAAAATCAAAATATTAAATACAACAGTCTATGAAATTAACCCTCATTCAGGCTATGAATATCCAAAGACTCAGAACTATCTGAGTCACTATCATCCTCTGGCAAGAGTGGATCATCCAATGGTAGCCCGACCAATCCTGATTGCGTCTCCTCCTCATCAATTTTCCTAACATCCTCAGGATCAACATCCCATCGTGCTGCTAGAGTTTGTCGATACTCAGTAGTCTGTCGGTCCTGAAGTCTCAAGGCACTATAAACTGCAACTAATTTCTCAGCTCGTTTTGAAGTAAGCCTATTTCTCTTAATGGAGTGGATGAAGCCATAGGTGGACCAATTCCTCTCTGCAGCAGAGGAACTAGCAATCTGTGAGAGCAAGCGAATGGCAAGTTATTTCAAATCCGGTGTGTCCTTCCCATGGAATTTCCACCATCCAATGGGGTTGTTCTATGCAATGGTGGCCCTATCCGTCCTAGCCTCGGTTTGCTGAATGTAGGACCCTGAAGATCAGAAAACATAAGCCACTGCTCTCTAAGAATGGTTGCCTCCTCGCTGGTATACATTTTACGAAGGGCTGTTGTAAGCCCCTCTATCACCTCGTCATCCTCAGAAGGAAGCATTCGGCCAGGTCTAGGTACATACCACTTCGGATTAAGAGCATAGGCAAGCATATGAAGAGGGGTATTCATTGTGTTCCACCTCTTTGTCACAATAGGCCTAATATGGTCCTCATAAAAACTCATCTCAGGATCATTTTTACGAATAGCTTGCTTCATTTGGTCAAGCATGCTATCAAAAGTCTCATATATCTCTCCCAAGCTAGGAGAGTCTGTATCTGCATACCGGATTACCGCAACAGCTGGTGATATGAAAGAGCAAATATACCTACAAAAAAACAAATTAAAAATTAGAACTTTTAAAATACAAAGACTAAAGTAAGACAAAGTGTAAGTGTAACAAATTCAAAAACAATTTAAATTTTCAGATTTCTTACTTGATATTGGCCCACCAAGTTTCATTAAGTACTCTATCTCTCACTTCCTTGCCTTCACTTGTCTTCGATAGAGTCCACCTTTTCCATTCTGCACAAACAACCATGGCTTGTAGAGCATCTTGGACCTCCAACATCCTCTCCAACAAAATATAGTAGCTAGCATATCTAGTCTCAACTGGTTTGAGGAATTCTTTCTTTGAATAAGATCGGAATAGTGCAAGTGAAGTTTGATGGTTACATACAAACATTTGTATGTTTCTAGCCTCTGAAACTGCTGCCTTCACCCAATCTATTTTGCTAATGTCTTTCAAAGCATTATTCAAAGCATGTACGCAACATGGAGTCCAGAAAATATGTTTGTAAGCACTCTCAATCATCAAACCAGCTAGCTTACAAACACGAGCTGAATCTGTCACAACTTGCACAACATTAGAAGGCCCAACCTCCTCTATGGCCTCCCTCAAAATGCCAAACTGAAAATCAGCATCCTTAAGCTTCCCAGAACAATCAATAGCTCGAAGAAAGTATGAACCAGCAGGGCATGTAACAATAACATTAATAAGTGGCCTATGTCGAATATCACTCCACCCATCCATGACAATGGAACAGCCAGTCCTAATCCATGTTTGCCTCATTTCCTCCATCATCATGGTAGCTTTTGAATATTGTTTGTCAAGGAGGGAGGTACGCAATCTATGTTCTCCAGGGGGGGCATAAGAGGATCCAACTGCCAATATTTCTCTCACCATTGTTTTGTAATAAGGTGACCTTGCCAAATGAAATGGAATAGCATGTGCATAAAAGAATTTGGCCACTGCATCATCAGCTTGCTCACGTTTTTGCACATTCATTAACCCCATGACTGAAGCTTTCTCACTTGCTTTCCTCTTCCCTCTATCACAACTCTCTCCAACTGATACATTGGAAGAGGCTTGCAAATCAGCTAATGACCGTTTTTTGTTTTGAATGGTAATCATTTGTGCCTCACTTACTCCAGCCAACTTTGCAAATAGAAGTTGTTGCTCCAATGTTATTGCTATACAAACTCTAACACCCTTTCCACAGTCACCCACTAGATGGCCTCTAATCCTTGTATAGCTCCCATGGTATTCAGTTTTACAAACATGACAAAACCATTTCCTGCTGCCCCCTGAATTTTTCTTCTTGTTGGTGGTCACATCTGTGGCAAACTGACGCAATGGTTTCTTCTTGTTGAAAGGGCCTTTTGCAAACCTTTGAAGAGTGGGTATAGGGCATGCAAAATGGTCTGAAGAAGCATGGGTTGGAACTTCAGAGGTAGAAAAAGGGTTTTCCGCTGGCATTTCTATAGCTTCATTTTCACTATCACTAATCTCAGTCTCATGGTCACTGCCACTATTGCTATTACTGCTCATTTTGGATGCTTTTTTTTTGTTGAAAGCCTGAAAATTAGTAAAACTAAATATTAAAATAATAAATTATTAAAGCTTAAAACTTTAAAATTTTAAATGCTTGTATTCTTTGTTATTTTGAGCATAAAATTAAAAAAGCCCTATGGCTATTTTTTAATTTTATGCTCAGAATAACAGAGAATACAAAGCCCTATGAATTTTAAAAATTGCATTCTCTGTTATTCTGAGCATAAAATTAAAAAAGCCCTTTGTATTCTCTGTTATTCTGAGCATAAAATTAAAAAATAGCCATAGGGCTTTTTTAATTTTATGCTCATAAATTCAGAATAGGATAAGAGTTCAAAACTTTAATAAATAATAATTTCATTTAAAAAAATTTTAAAAACTAAGAGATTAAAAATTTAAAAATTGAAAAATGAAAAACAAAACAAAATAATTAATTTTAAAGCTAAACTACCTGTATTGCAACTGCAAAAGGTTGTTGGAGATGATTGCGTCGCTCCCAGTCTGAGTATCCAAACGAAAATATAATAAATATTAAATACTCTCAAAACTTTTCCCTAGTCGTCGCCAGATTTTTTATTTCTCCAATCGCCGTCGCCAACTTTCACTTCAGTCACTCACGCAGATGAGATGCTTGCGTGGCTGGAAGGATTCGTGAATGGAAGGCGTCAGATTTTAGGGTTGCAAATGGTCATCGGCTCCCTCAAGGCTCAGACTCTGCTTCGTCGCTGTGAATGAATGCCCAATAAAATGTTGCCGTGAAAAGAGTGAGTTCGATTCAATAAAAAATATAATATTTTTCATGTTTTCAAACTTCAGCCAAAACAAATAAAACATTTACATTTTGGTGGGCCCTGCGCATAGTGAAAAAATCTTTAAAAAATCGTTTTTTTATTGTTTTTTAAACGTTTTTCAACTTTGGCCCGCAGGGGACGGCTAGGCGTCCCCGGTACGGATTGGGGACAGCCAGGAGTCCCCAATCCGTTTCAGGGACGAGGGAACGTTCCTAGTGTTTAGGAAACGTTTCCTAGCATTTCCGAAGGTTTTGCAATTTTCGGGGACAACAGGGGGACGTCCCCTTTGTGTCCCCCCCATCCCCGGGACGGCAGGGGATGGGGACAGGGGGTTTTGGAGAAGGGGACACGTCCCCGTGTAACACAGCTTGAAAGTCATAAGTATCAAATTCTAGAACGTAATGAATACTTAAGCAGAAATTTTTTGTACCTTCCTATGATGAAAGAAATTCAACTCCACCTGTTTTAAGCTGTAACTAAAAATAAGTAACAACTCTACGGTACTATCATTCTTATGTGAACTTGTTACCTCATGATAGAGTGAAGGAATATGACAGCTGCTATAAAAATCAGAATACCTATAAAATTCTTGTGCCATATCTTCAAGCTTCACAAGTGCATTTATATTGAAAATTTCAAGCCCAACACTTACACTTTGTGTACCAACACTTGTAGACTCATTTTCATTAGTTCATCCATGTGTAAGAGTAGCAATTTCATAAGAATGAGGAAGAATATCACTATCCCAAATCAGACCTTTGGAATCCTCTTTTATGCTTACATTGTAGTCATCAAACACCATCAAGTCTTGATTTCTCTCATCTTCTTCCCAAGTGATTAGGGGTGGAAGTGGCTCAAAAAAGTCTTCATCACTAAATGTCACTAGGGTGCAAGGTACCTCATTGTATGATTCTCCAATCATTTCCTCAACTTGTTCAACTCATACACCATTTGCCTTGTCATCTTGTACCCTAAGAGTGGCTGATATAAAGGATTGATTTTCTAAATTATGAAAGGAGTGATTATGCCCACTCAAAAGAAGACAAAGATCAACAATCTCTCTATCTTGATTTTTCACCATTTGGATAGCCATGTCTCTATCTCTAACCATTTGCAAATAGTCTTCTTTTATCAACTCCAAAGCCTCTTTGAAAGAGTACAAATGTGTATGAGGAATACCATGCCCAATGCATGCATCTTGTGTACCAATCAAAGTGGAATCAATATCACTTGTTCCGCAATCACTAGCAGCTGCAATATCATGAGAAAGTGACAATATACAACTGCTGTATAAAAACAGAAAATTAGGACTGAATCTTTCCCTTTTATCCATGCTTCCCAAGTCATCCATGTTAGAGCAAATGAACATACTCTTAGCTGTCCCATCCTTTGTCTCATTCTTTAGTGTCTTAAGCACAATATGTTTACCCATGTGAGTAAACTCTAACACCATCGTGTGGAAGTCTTGGACAAACCTTCCAAGAGATTTCAACCATTGAATACCTAATGCCACTTCATTCTTCTTAATGTTGATAATATCAACTACAAACTCGGGATTAAAGAAATCTTGCTTCTCATCATGTATGGACTGATGTATGTTACGAGTTTCTTTGGACTGATTTATTGTTGTTGTTCTAAAGTAAAAAAATTCAATCCTCTTGGAAGAAACAGCATCAAAATAGCTATGCTTAACCAATGCATCATGTACGCTATCTTTGGTAAGCTCATTGTCACCAATTACTCCATGAATAGGGGTTGTAAGTTCATGTAGATGAAAAATTATAACGCTGTTGTCCCAAACTAGAGATTCAGGACTGACTGTACCTTTTCTTTTATTACTCTGAAAGTCTTTAATGCAAGTGTACACCTGCATACACTTGGCAGCCCAATCTTGTAGCATGTCAAGTTTTGAAGCTATGACATCCTTATACTCAATCAAAGTATCAACATCATAAGGGTGAGGCATCAACATACCAATTGATTCATGTTCTTCTCCTACTGCTGTTATGAATTCAGATTGTTGGGAGGTAGAAGTTCCCACCATCACCTCATGCTTATCTATCCTTTCATGAATGTCTACCATGCTACACTGCTTTCCACAACCATCTAGCTTGGATTCATGCTCATGTGATGTCGAAATATTGTGATCCCAATTTTTAATCCATACCATTACCTCTATAGCTGATATGTTGTCCTTTACTAGCAAACTCCAAGGTGTGGTATGCAAGATAAACCAACAATTATCAAGATGCAAAATCTTTCTAATAAGAAACCTCCCAATCCCCCTAATCAACTCTCTAAAACAAAACACTTCATATGCTCTTAGCAATTGTCCTTCCAATGTAGATGATGCATGACTAACCATAATGTAACCAATAATGTTCCATTCCACACGAATGGAAATAACACTTGTGGCTGATCCATCAAGTGCGTAACCAATATCAGCATTTTTTTGAGCCTTCAAGGGTCTCTCCAAAGGAGGAAGGTTATAAACTTCATGATGCAAATTGGACCAAATTGAATTTCCTCAATCATTCCTCCTTCCTTCCTCACACAACTCAACATGTTTTTTTTATGGGCTTACCTCAAGAAGCTCTTCCCTTGTATACTTGTAATGTCCCCGTTTTGGAGGTAGTTTGATTTAATTAATTTAATTAATTAAGTTGTCCAAAATAATGATTATTTTATGAGGATGACTAATTAGTTATTTTAATTAAATTAAAAAGTGGTATTAAGTTAATTAATTATAAGGTTATCAAATAAATAAAAATTATAAGGTGACCTTATATTTAATTAATTTAATAAAATGACCTAATTTTAAAATATATTATATAAAGTCACTTAAATAAAATAAAATAATATTCTAGAAGCTTCTGGAGAAATTGGGGAAAAAGAATAAATAGACATCTTGGGCTTCATTCTCAGCAGGCAGATTTGATGTTGTTGTTGTTGTTTCATCTTGTGGAGCCTAGGGTTTCTACAGATTACTTCATTGTCATAGGAAACGAAAACTTCCTATTGATAGCAATTTTGAGGGTGTGAAATATCACTTGAATTATTGCAGCTGGGAGAAAGTTACTTCAGACTTTCTATTCGTGCTTCATTGTGGAAATTATTTGAGTACAATAGCTGATGTATTATTGTACTTATTTTGAGTAAAGTATTTGACTTGCAACAGCTGATGTATTGTTGCATTTGATGGAGAAGTTACTTCAGCAGCTGATGTATTGCTGAGATTGATTATTTTATTGAGCAAATTTGTGGAGATTCAATTTGGAGAATAATTGTTGACTGTGATTTATCATTTCATCATCTTAAGGAGTGATATTTTGTAAAGTTTCAGTTGCATTTTCAGACCTTCATAATCTGCTGTCATGGAGGTTGATCAGCCTATGTGAGTCTCATGTTTTTGCTCATATCTTTCGATTGAGGAGGCCAATCATTCTGGGTATTGTTGTATTCAATTCCTATCGTCGAGACAATCGTTTTAAGGGCAAATTGGAGGGCGTTTGGTGCTGCAATTAATTATCTAAACTTTTGCCAGGCAAGAATAGGGGCAGCAGCTTGAGTATTTCGATTTGAACTTGGAAGGTGCCTATCACATTGGATTTTTATTGTTTCTTCATCAACAACATTGGGCGCCATCATTACCAGGTTCTTCTTGCATTTACTAAGTAGTTTGCATTGTCATCATAGGCATTTTAGTTGCTGCTGTAAGTGAATACTCAGAAAATCAGATTTGGCACTATTGTTAAACAATTGTAAGCCAAGAGTCTTGGCCAATTTATAGCATCATTGTAGTAGACATTTTATTGCAAAGAAGGAGATAAAAGTTGTTGGTCCAATACTATTGTAATTGAATATGTTATTGTCATTCATGATCAGCTTATTAGTTTGCATGCCAATTGTTTGTCAAAATGTCAATTGGTTGTAGGTTCTCTTTTTGGCATAAATAATGTTATAATTTTGCATACCAAGTGTTAGTTAAAATACCACTTGGCTGTAAGTGCATAAATGTCATCTTAGGTTGCATCCAAAGTGTTTGTCATAATTACGAGTTGTTGTAGCTGCATATTGCAAGTAGTTTTAGTCACATATATGCATTGAATATTGTCAAAATAAGTTGCACATTCATGTTAGGTCATTGTTAGCCAATTTAGAGTCATTTGCAAACATTCTCATTATTGTTAAGTGAAGAAAAGTGTCATTATAAGCAATTTGAAATGTTATATCAGTCATATGACCCTTGCATGCAAAGTGTTTGATGTAATTTCCAAGGCCAAAAATCAGAAGTTTTCAATCAAATTTGAGCAGAGTCATTACAGTGGTATCAGAGCGGTTTCCTGCCAGCCTGATTGGGTTATTTCAAGATCAAGTTTCAGCTACCAGCATGGCTTTAATAAGTGACAGGGATTTGGAAAAAAGAATTTACAACACAGGGAAGAAATTAGAACATCTATCTCAGCAAAAGGAGGTTCTTCTAAGCACTTTGGAGGAGTTAGAGACTTGCCTATGCATAGTTGATCAGTCACATTCTGATATTATGGAACTAGCTTTGTCTCCAGCAGTGCATTGCTTGGTTAAGCCACAACTTATGAGACATCATGATGAGGTGGTAAGACTTGCAACCGTCTCTTGCATTAGTGAAATTATGAGGATAACAGCTCCTATTGATCCTTATGACAGCCATATTATGAAAGAGGTATTTCAAATCATGGTGGCAAGTTTCAAAGGTTTGGATGACATCAAAAACCCTTTTTTTTTAAAAGGGTAAAACTACTTGAAGTATTTGCAAAGTTCAGATTTGAAAACATTATGTTATCCATGGATTGTGTTGATGACATTCGCAAGATGTTTCATATATTTTGGAATGTTATCGATGAGGTTCATCCTAGTAGCGTGCTCACTTCAATGCAATCCATCATGTCTTCAGTTTTGTATGAGGATGATGTTATTTCTAAGCTCGTGACAAATGACCTATGGGCTGTTTGGAAAGGTGAGCAAGATGTGTCACCCATGGCACATGAGTTGTTGAGAAGTTTAGTTGAACAATGTAAGGATAATGATACTTCACCTATGCTTTCATCTTCTTTTCAAGAGGATAGCATGCAATCATCCGATGTTTCAATTGAGCAAAATGATGATGAGGACAGGAAGCAACATGAGTCCTCTCGTTTTCAGACACCTATTCAAGACACTGCTGATTTGACAGATAGAATTGGTGTTGACCTACTTGCAAATCGACATGAGAGCATTCAGGACTTTGTGGAAAAAGAATATCAGGCACAGTTAGAGGCTTCTTCATGTGAGGTTGAAGCTAGAGATACTCCACATGGTCTACACAGTTTGAGGAACCAGCTAAAGGTGAATGAGGATGGGATCATGGCAGCTCTATCTCATCATGACAGGATGCATAAGATGATTGAAAATCACCTTTGGGTGGTTCAACTTGAGAGAAGACAAAAGGGAGTTGTGGTAGAATCTTCTCATGATAGCTTGCAGGAGATCAAAGAAGGCATGGGAGGGATGAAATCAAGTTATTTACACCTTCTTTCAGACCGTGACCACCTTCTTAACCTTGTTGGGATCTATTCAGATGCCTTGATAAGGAAAGAGGAGGAAGTTGATATGATTTCTCAGGAGCTTATGGTCACTAGGGATTTTTTGGTGAGCACTCAGTTAGCACTTCAGGATTCAGAGCATTCCTTCCAGGTAGCCAGGACACTTGTAGATGATAGCAGTATGAGTTCACCTAGTGTTCACACTCAGGATACAGATGCAGTGTTAGGTGGTGGTGTAGACACATTAGTGTCAGTGGCAGATTCAGGTGCTAGTGGAGTTCTGAGTACTAGTATCTTCTTTGGTACTCTACAGGCTAACATTGGTCAGTTGAATCAGAAGGAGATGATTCCTTCTAGGACTTGCACGTTGGGTTTTGGTATTGATTCAACACCTTGCCAGGCAATAGATAGCATCCATGATGATGTTGTTGCTTCCGAGGATGGCAATATTGGATGGAATACACTTGATCATTCTGGTATTCCATTAGCTCAGTCAGGAGAGTTTCACCTCGATTGCATCTTAAGGTGTGCTCATCAGTTTGATTTTAGTCCACATGTTCAGGATTTGACGATGACTTTGATGACACAGAGAGGTGGGTGGAATAAGGAGTGTTCTAGTCAGCTCGGATATGATTTGTTTTCAACCTCAAATGATGATTCCGAGTTTGGCAGGTCTTCTACATTGCTCTCTCATGATGATTATCATTTGATTCAGGACTTGGAGACTTGCAGGGTTTTGGAGACATGGGGTATTAGAGTGGCACAACAGGAAGCAACAGGTGGTGGCTTTCCAATCATGTGGTTGCATCAAATTCGCTATCAAAGTTTTGGGAATGAGTTGATTTAGCAGATTGTGCGAGTGTTGGTGTTACAGGAGTTGTTTGGTGATGACAGGGACATTATGCAGTTCTTCTTGTGGGATCCAGGTGGTGAATTGCTCGAGGACAAGCAATTTCAGGAGGGGCGAACTGTAATGTCCCCGTTTTGGAGGTAGTTTGATTTAATTAATTTAATTAATTAAGTTGTCCAAAATAATGATTATTTTATGAGGGTGACTAATTAGTTATTTTAATTAAATTAAAAAGTGGTATTAAGTTAATTAATTATAAGGTTATCAAATAAATAAAAATTATAAGGTGACCTTATATTTAATTAATTTAATAAAATGACCTAATTTTAAAATATATTATATAAAGTCACTTAAATAAAATAAAATAATATTCTAGAAGCTTCTGGAGAAATTGGGGAAAAAGAATAAATAGACATCTTGGGCTTCATTCTCAGCAGGCAGATTTGATGTTGTTGTTGTTGTTTCATCTTGTGGAGCCTAGGGTTTCTGCAGATTACTTCATTGTCATAGGAAACGAAAACTTCCTATTGATAGCAATTTTGAGGGTGTGAAATATCACTTGAATTATTGCAGCTGGGAGAAAGTTACTTCAGACTTTCTATTCGTGCTTCATTTTGGAAATTATTTGAGTACAATAGCTGATGTATTATTGTACTTATTTTGAGTAAAATATTTGACTTGCAACAGCTGATGTATTGTTGCATTTGATGGAGAAGTTACTTCAGCAGCTAATGTATTGCTGAGATTGATTATTTTATTGAGCAAATTTGTGGAGATTCAATTTGGAGAATAATTGTTGACTATGATTTATCATTTCCTCATCTTAAGGAGTGATATTTTGTAAAGTTTCAGTTGCATTTTCAGACCTTCATAATCTGCTGTCATGGAGGTTGATCAGCCTATGCGAGTCTCATGTTTTTGCTCATATCTTCCGATTGAGGAGGCCAATCATTTTGGGTATTGTTGTATTCAATTCCTATCATTGAGACAATCGTTTTAAAGGCAAATTGGAGGGTGTTTGGTGCTGCAATTAATTACCTAAACTTTTGCCAGTCAAGAATAGGGGCAGCAGCTTGAGTATTTCGATTTGAACTTGGAAGGTGCCTATCACATTGGATTTTTATTGTTTCTTCATCAACAACATTGGGCGCCATCATTACCAGGTTCTTCTTGCATTTACTAAGTAGTTTGCATTGTCATCATAGGCATTTTAGTTGCTGCTGTAAGTGAATACTCAGAAAATCAGATTTGGCACTATTGTTAAACAATTGTAAGCCAAGAGTCTTGGCCAATTTATAGCATCATTGTAGTAGACATTTTATTGCAAAGAAGGAGATATAAGTTGTTGGTCCAATACTATTGTAATTGAATATGTTATTGTCATTCATGATCAGCTTATTAGTTTGCATGCCAATTGTTTGTCAAAATGTCAATTGGCTGTAGGTTCTCTTTTTGGCATAAATAATGTTATAATTTTGCATACCAAGTGTTAGTTAAAATACCACTTGGCTGTAAGTGCATGACGAGATATACTAATCAATTTAGAGTCATTTGCAAACATTCTCATTATTGTTAAGTGAAGAAAAGTGTCATTATAAGCAATTTGAAATGTTATATCAGTCATATGACTCTTGTATGCAAAGTGTTTGATGAAATTCCTTGAGCCTTTATCAGCATTTTGAGATCAGATTTGAGCAGGGTCATTACAATACTCAACATCCACACATTCACCTTTTGGAAGAAATAAGGATCTAATGTGTGCTTCTCTTTGTCTTCTTGCATTATCTATCAGATTGCATCTTTCTTTGACCTCTTGTAAGTGTTGTCTTGCTTGGGCAGTAAGAATCTTGGCTTTTTTGACTCTTAGTGACCACCCATCACACAACCCTTGTGTCCTTTTAACATCTTTCATAGTATGGTGAACAAAATCAGGACCTTTGTGGCTTGAGTCCACAATACATATCTCATGTGTAACACTCCCAACTTGAGTACCATCATAGGAAGACTCAACAACATCATTACCTTCATGTGAAATGGATGCTACCTCATGATTAGAACTACTGTTGCAAATATCAGAATAGGTGTCATACCCTAGTGTCATGTTTTCAACATCTCCAATGGGCGGATCCATGATTGTAACCTCTTCCACTTTGTGATCAACATGTTGACTCAATGGTGTGATATGAATCTCCACTTGATCCAAAGTTTTTTTTTTTTTAGGACTCCCACCTAATGACTGATTTTCGCATTCATTGTGATCACTTGTAGGCTGTCAACTACAAACAAGTGATTCTTCTACCGTTCCTTGTTCTTGCACATTAAGCTCTTCACTTTTCCCAATGGTTTCACTCCTATCTTTTGATATTTCTTTCATTTTCTGCCGCTGATATGGACTTGAAAACATCAATTCATCTTCATCCTCATCTAGTATACCCAAGAATTGTGTGAAAGGAAGCATGTCTTGTATCTTTTGAGAAAGAGAGCGATACATGTTATAGCTGGCCATAATTGCTTTATTTGTTGGTGAAAATGAGGACTCTTACTTGTTCTAATAGATGGAGATGATCCACTAGAATGCCCAAATTTCTTTGAAATTATATCATTCAATATATATGTTTTTTAATATTTAGAAATTTTGCTAAGTTTTTGCCGAGTCTTGAGTAAAATTTTAGGCCTGCAAAGTTCTTTCCAAGGCCAAGTTTTTGAACTGTGATGTTGAAAATAGGAGGATTTCTTATTATCATAACAACTTTTCCAATAGTGCATGTTTAGAGAACCACTATACAATGTAACTTGACCATAGCATAACCTTATATGCTTGAGCATTAATACATCCACACAAATAAAGTTATCTATTGTGCTGTTCTAGTTCACATAAATGTATTAGAGTTACAAAGTCGTATGCCAACTATATTTAGAGCAATTGTATTATATTCGTGTGTGTACGCAAAAAGATTGTTATCTAATTGTCAGTAGCATTACTGAATTCTATTTTGTCAAACTTGCAAGGCTACATAAGAACCTGTATCAAAGATAGGTATAAATCATGACCATGATTAATTAATCAAACACAGAAGTAATGCAACAAATTGATACTTACCGGAAAGAGTAATTGAATAACCCACATGAAAAACAACGGACCAAGAATAGAAGAGAAGTCCAGCCTTATCTTTGTTGCAGGTTTTGGCATCTCTTTCACAAATTCAAGTGGCATCTGCACATTTGCACCTTTAAAAAGACGAAGAAAGGCTTGTGACACCTGTATTGCAGGAAAAGATCCAATTTCATAAAAATATTCAATTCTCAAAGAGGCCAAAGCACTAAGACAAGAATGAAAGCTTTGTGATTTTTTATCTGCATTCTCCCTTTTCAATAGACTAGGTAAACTTCTTTTTTCAGTGTAACTGTATAAGTGGAATCAAAATTGTATTTATGCAAATTCTAATATTCTTAGATTGGTTAACCAAGATGACAAGTACAACAGATCAGCAGAACAATGGAGTGGAGTTTGCAACATAAACCTTTATAAACATTGCCGAAACTTCACTTTGACATATAATGGCTTGCAACAAGGGTTGGTTTTAGTTTTGAGGCATAATGCTCTTTTAACAATGAAATGAAAATGCATTCAGTTTGAAAGAGAAAGCAAACATATCTTGTACCATGTAATCCATATAAATTGATTCTTATGTATTAGAAGACATGAGTAAAGCTATCAATAAGATGTTCTTTATAAGAATATATTATTAACAGTACTATACAAAAGGACTTTATAAAATGTTATTGTCTTGAAATAAATTGATTTATTCGGAGGACCAATCACAAAGGTTCATGGCTCTGGCAATCAGCATTCAACCCTTCATTCATGACTTGACAAAAACAAAGAACCAATCACAACTCTTCAAAAATTTAAATTTTCATTTTTTCATTCTTAGCATGAACAATTAGACAAATGAGATTAACATAATACAAGCTGTAAAAAACTACAAACTAGTATTTACATGCACACTAACTCTAAGAATAGATTATTGGTTCACAAAAGATAAATTACAAGCATTGATTTGGTAAATCTAGAATTAATTTCAACAAACTCCTTAGGCTTCTACACATCACTAGCAACTTAAACCCTACAAAACTTGCCTAGTCCCTAGCTAAATCTCAAGTAGACCATGCTAGACTTGTCCCCTCCGATTATATGAAGAGCCATGCAATCTACACAAATAAGCGTTATAAGTAGACAATTCAATCCCTTTATTTCCTAACCACCTGTTATCCTTGAATTTAGCGCGCTCAATTCAAGGGATAACCCCTATGAAACTTGTCTGTTTTGTAGCTCACATACTCTAAGCATATAAACCGAGGCAAATTGCATTGATCATCGTGCGTAGTCACCCATCCTCAAAAAGTCATTCTGAGTATTAACCTTTGTTAGTTCATCGAAATTCGCATTTTAAACCAAATTGTGAAAATTCAGTTTTGACAGTTAGAAAATTTTTTGGCACATGTAGGAGCTCTGTTTTTCACCACTCTTATACTCAAGTGTCCTTCCCACATGTAGAAGCTTTGCTTTTCACCGCTTTTACATATGACGTAAAAGCTCCGTTTTTCACCGCTTTTACATATTTCACATGTAGAAGCTCTGTTTTTCACCACTTTTACATATGACATGTAAAATTCCATTTTTCACCGCTTTTATCTATTTCACATGTAGAAGCTCTATTTTTCACCGCTTTTACATATTTCACATGTAGAAGCTTTGTTTTTCACCGCTTTTACATATGACATGTAAAAGCTCCGTTTTTCACCGCTTTTACATATTTCACATGTACAAGCTCTCTTTTTCACCGCTTTTACATATGACATGTAAAAGCTCCGTTTTTCACCGCTTTCACATATTTCACATAAGTTTCCGTTAATCGCTTTACATATGATGTAAAGCTCTCGCTTTCAATCGCTTTTACATGACATTATTAAAGCTCTATTTTTCATCATGATTTCATTATTTTTTTTTGCAGTTTGTTTTCAATCGCTTTACATATGATTACAAACTCCCCGCCACCGGCTTTACATTTATTTCACATGTAGAAGCTCTGTTTTTCACCGCTTTTACATATGACATGTAAAAACTCCATTTTTCACTGCTTTTACATACTTCACATGTAGCTCTATTTTTCACCGCTTTTACACATGACATGTAAAAGCTCCATTTTTCACCGCTTTTACATATTTTACATGTAGAAGCTCTATTTTTCACCGCTTTTACATATGACACGTAAAAGCTTCGTTTTTCACCGCTTTTACATATTTCACATGTAGAAGCTCTAATTTTCACCGCTTTTACATACGACATGTAAAAGCTCTATTTTTACCGCTATTACATGAAACTACCCAAGTCCTTTAATATGTTGAAGCGCTAATTTTTAGCGCCAAGAAGAATTTGAAGACAAAGCTTTCTCAATAGTTTCAATGAACAAAATGATGGATTTCCAGCTTATTTTAGATTTGAAAGGTATCGGAAAGTCTTCAATCTCATCGGAGGAGTTAATCTCAAGAATCCTCGTCATCTCCAAAGTACACTCCAATGCCAGAGAGTGATGAAGTGCATGTCATCATGAAGTTTTTATGGAGAAAGATGTTGAAAAAGGCCAAATTTTTCCTTAGATTAGATTGCCCAATTTTAGCATTTTTCATGCTTTATGTAAATATATTTTGACATTTTACATGTCATTTTGCAAAATGTAATTACATGTAAAATCATAGATGTTTTCCTATAATGATGGACAACATTTTTGAATAAGTCTTTTAGGTAGGTAAGATTTTCCTAAGTTTGCTCTCCTCTCCCATCTATAAATAAGAGAGGACTCTTTTGTAATTGTGATCCTTTATCTGTTGCAACAAAGTGCTGCTCATTTTGAAACAAATGTATGAAACTTTGTGTTCAACTTTGTAAATCTGAATCTAATCAATAAAGAAGGAAGTTGCATACCAGACTTTGTGTTGGAATCAATTCTCTTATGGTTTGATCAAATTGGTGGTGATTAGTGTGTGAGATCTAAGGGCTTTGAATAAATCTGTGTAGACTTTGTGTTACACTCTTTATTCAAATTTGTATTTTAGTTTGGATAACTATTGGTAGATGATCTACAAGACTTTGCGCTTGTAATTATTCATGTTGTTCGTGGAATTGTTGTATCTAAGAAGACTTTGTGCTTCTAATACGACAAACATTACATCTCATAGGATCCATCGGTGAAATGCTACAGAACAACTTTGTGCCTTCGTGAGCTTTTCTTCTTTATTTTATTGTTTATTATTATCATCCCTGGTATCTCTAAGCTTTGCTTTGACAAGATAGAGATATTGGAATTACTACTTTTTTTTTAATTTAAAGTTGTATTGAATCTGAACTATCAACTGTGAAGCATTGTAAAACATATTCTCTAAAAAAAGAGAGAAGTATGAATGTGACACACCCCCCATCTCGTAATTGTAGTGTACATTTTGTGAATACTTAATTAGTTTTACTTTAGT
>VDFB02137645.1:0-13470 GCA_007258455.2 Sequoia sempervirens
AAACCCCACACCCACCTTGGGAAAATAACCTTTAATTTTATTTTTATAAAATCCCCCTTATGTCTCCCCATATAGGCGTCCCACTTAAAAGCAAATTAAATTTATCTTTTGAATACACCTTATGTCCCCAAAACGTCATTTTATAAAGTTACTTTTAATATATTAAAAATAACATTAAGTTAAATATTTAACTGATAATTTTAAGATTATTTAAAAAAAAATCCCCGGGCCATAATAAAACACCGAATAAATATTAAATGCCATAACTGATCATGCCAAGGACAAACTGACACAAAA
This sequence comes from Sequoia sempervirens, assembly GCA_007258455.2. Classification (NCBI taxonomy): domain Eukaryota; kingdom Viridiplantae; phylum Streptophyta; class Pinopsida; order Cupressales; family Cupressaceae; genus Sequoia; species Sequoia sempervirens. Next base: position 298 of record VDFB02137645.1, read on the forward strand.
GAGCCAAGTCGATGTTGAAGAAGTGACTTACTAAAAATGGTAATATTGGGCCAAGTGCCCGAAAATGCTCCAGAAGGTATCAAAAGGAAACTTCTATAATCCCAAACTCACCGCCACACTAGGATATGCCAACTGGTTGAACAATACGATCTCCAAGAGTTGTGGAGTCCCCTAACCAAACCAAATTAGCCTACGGGAACCCAAGGAATAGGCTAATGATTAATCTATCAACAATGCACAACTGCTTAGGAAGGGACATTGCAGTCCTCCCTCCTCAAAATTGCTTGTCCCCAAGCAATTGCAACTCTGGATGCTGCAATACCAAAAACCAGTGTAAAAGAAAAAATTGTCATATTGCATACCCAAATGTCAAACCCATACTAGACCTCAACCCCGAACCACCAACATAGGTGCAGTAGTAAGAATTGTTGTGCAGCAATTAGAAAATCCTTTGCAACCATTGGAAACTTTTACACAACTAGAAACCTTTGCATAGCCACTAGAAACTATTGTGCAACCAAAGGAGACTTATTTGCATTTTTTTTTTTGGATGATGCATGATCATTTGTGGACCCAATTGTTCCTACATTTGCATTGTCTTTCACACAAGCATTCTATCATAAAACCACTACTATGTTGGGGGTTGCATTGTTCTTCACCAACTCCAACTTCTTCAAGATGTTGATGGGTTGAAAAATGGTTTCGATTCCCTTCACTTTAATATTTTTGAGTTTCTATCCATATTGTTCTTTATGTAAGGTAAAAAAGTCATTAGTTTATGTTCATCCTTCTCACCTTCATTTTCCTATCTTGGTCCAAGTTAATTATTTATGGTTTGAAAGGATTTGTAAATCTATTTGTTTTTTGTCACCATTATTTCTAAGAAACCTTAATAGGTACTCTCTTACCAAATTAAAATGATTGTCATCAAGAAACCTTAAGAATCTGGCAACCAATGTCTTTAATATAGGAGCTTTTTGAGTCAAGTATAGTGGGAGTGAACTTACAAGCAAAGATCCATGTGTTTCTTCTTCTCCAAGACAATCTATGAAAGATCTCTCTACCTTCTTAGGACATAAAATGAACCAACTTCCTCAAATTCCATTATGAGTTTAATATGTTGTGAAATATTGTTGAGGTGATCGAGGCAATTGTTAATGTTGTCTTTATCATGATGCCAACACACATTTATGTCATCAACATATCTATTCCACCACCTTGGTTTTAATGTACTAGAATATTGAAAAATGTGTCTAAGATAGTTTAGGTCTAACTGAAGTGCATTATGAGTAAAGAATTTGCAACTTCTTATGTTTTCCCAATAAATCCTCAGTCTTCAATAGACATTATAAGATCATTCCATTTTTATTTGCCCACATTTTTCAAGGATAGAAATGTTGATTTGAGCTACTCAAGATTCCAATTGACATAGGTCCTAGATCACAACTACCAAGATGGCAACCCATGGATGCCTAAAGGCAGCATATTGTTGCTAGTACACAAGAAACAAGGAAAAGAAAAATAGAATAAGCAAAGGGCAATTAGTAGCTTCCATAATTAATGACTCGGAAAAAAGGGTGAACCATTCCTCATAAGCTTTTTATGGCATTGATAAATATAAAACGTACATGTAAATTTTATTGCATCCAGTAGCCTTGTGCTAAAAGTTATCCTCCACACCCAGTACAACTCCAAAGGCTACATCAATAAAACCAAGACAAAAGCCAAAAACTCCTCTACACAGTTTGCCAAGAAAAGCTTCCACAACTCATATCATAATTATCAAAAGAATATTTGAATAGGCGAAAAAACATACAATTTCACTTTCACAACTTTCAAATGGGCTTAACTTCAAAATACTTTGGATCACTTCTATCAACAAATACACAACAGTAATCTTACACTTGACAAACACAAGCAACAAATGCAATAATATCTTAAACGTGCATAAAAAAGGAGAGACTAAAATAAAGAAAAATAAATAAGAGTATCTAAAGATATAAACCAAGAAAATTCGAGATCGCCCCTAACTCCGAATGCCTGAACGGGATATCCCCGAAAGACTTGGGGACGGCGCTCCTGTTTCCAAATTTCACCCAGCTTTATGGTTTCACACTGTGTAGGACGCTGGTGGGAATATCCCACTAAGGGATCGTACTGAGGGGACACCTATGTGTCCCTCAGCGTTCCAGATTTCAAAGGCCCCCAGGAGGGCAACTTAAATCATTATTGGTTTAAAAAAAATAAACACATTTTTTTATTATTTGACATTTTGATTTTGTACATGTTTTGATATCATGCTACTCATTGTAATCATCTTTATGATCAGATATTTTTGATATCATATAATAGAAATCTTCCATTTGCCGATTTGATAATTGTAGTATTGAGTATTCTAATTTCTCATTAGTAATTCGATATTGAAAACTTCAATGTTCAATGTTCAAGTATTTACTATTTAGTATTTCAATTTGGCATTTGCAATTTTGCTATTTTACTTCTTAATAGTCTTATAAATCTTTTCATAACTAGCATTTTACGTACCATATGTATAGTATATAGTATATACACCCCCCGCCCCCTGCCGCCGTCCCCCCGCCGTCCCCCCACCGTCCCCAAATTGAGGCCCCTTTGTCCCCCCGTCTCGGAAACCCGTCCCCCCGTTTCGGCGTCCCCCCGTCCCCGACGGTGGTGTAACATAGCATAAAACAGAATTCTATAGCAAGAAATGACCTTTCAAATTGTAGGTACCTTTCGAATTGTAAATTCCATGTTTGAGACATTTGTTGTGATAAACAGACTTGAGAACTAAATAATTATTTTGGTTGAATATTTTTATGTTCAATGAATACCATTCACTCAAATTTTATAAGCCCCAGATTTTGGTCTAAAGCATAGTTCCACGGAGTTTCGTGACAGGGGGACATGGGGACAAGTTTCGGGGATGGGGGTACCAAGGGCCTAAGTTTGGGGACGGCAAGGGGACAGTAGGGGGGTGGTGGCAAGGTGGTGGTAGGGTGCTGAAATACATATAGTACTTGAAAAATATTTATAAAAAAAATGTATTAGTATAAGAATTATACATCTTGGAGACAACTAGGAGTCCCCTAGACGTCTTGAGGACACCTTGACGTCCTCGAAGTCCTAGCGGCATCTTGGACACGGCGATGTTGGCGGTGGGATGGTGGCGCTGGCGGGGGGATGTCCCCCCCAGTCCCCAAGTCTTCAAGACAGGGATGTCTAGGAAACACGAGGTTTTGGGGGGGTGGGACATGTCCCCGTGGAACACTGTTTAGTGAAGACATTTTAACTCATATCAAGTTCTGACCAAATATATTTGTACAAGAATTCGTTTGTCATAAAAAAATCTAAGGCCTTCAGCTTTTGGAGGATAAGCCATTGCATATGCACAGCAAAATATCCCAATAATTATATCAAAATGTTGTTATCCTGCTAAACAAAACCCAAAAGAGTCCAATTCTTCTTGATCCAAGATTCATATTAAACACTTTCCTTTTGAATTTGCACTATTCATAAACAGACACCTCTCTTCCCTTATCATAAAAATTTATTTTGCCAATGCCTACAGCAGACTATTGCCAACATGTTAACTGAGTCTGAATAAGAAAGCTAACCTTGTTACTTTACAAAACTGGATACAGAGCAAATAAGGAACCCGCCAAGAATGGGGGAAGAGCTGCCAAATCTCTTCATTTGCTCGGAGTTGACGCTTAATCCAAGCATAGCGACGCTCTGCCTTGTCCAATTTTGCCACTTCTGTTCATTAAACAGTCAAAAAGTTATCAGAAGTTCACAACTGCTGGAAAAATGAAGCAGAGATTTATCCAAAGCTACATTAAATAAGATCTTTTGCTTGAACTCAGGAAAAACATCTGAACATTATTCACTAACAAAGTGAAACACAACCAAGCAGAGACCAACCTGTCCCTTCAAATATTTGTTGATATGCCATAAGCTCCTTATTGCATACAGTTCTTATCAGTTCCTCCCTCACAGAAGGCTCAAGAGCATCAACAACCAAGCAAGCATCAGCCAATTGTTGCATCAAATTACCATCTTCCTTCAGCCTTGCTGTCCCCAAGCTTCACATAGAAAAGGGTTTATCAGAATAATTTTGTTTTCTCAGAAATTAAAACTCAATTCAAAAAAGGAACATATTCAGGATGGCAAATGGCACAATCAGAAACAAAGAAAATACATTAGATATGTACGGTTAGTTGAGTTTCCAAAAGCAATTAAAAAATTCAACAACAAAAACTAGCATAAACAGTACATACTTCGAGTTCAGGATTTCATAAACAGCAAAAGTCAGACAAACAACAGGTTTACAAGTAAAACCCAAGAAAACTGTCATGTTTATGAGCTTTATTTGAATTTAACATTTCAGACTCCATCATCAAATCAACTTCAGTTTGAAAGATTGTAAGATCTTCTCGAGCCCAACCTTTTCAGGTTTATTCATCCCTTGAATCTATATGATTGCAACCATCCAACACTTCTGAAGGAGGGATAGAAAAGCAAACTTGCCCATCACTCATCTAAACATGTACTAGTATTTCAAGTAAAAGAAAACATATTTAAGAAGTTGTGCACAGATATTCTTGGATTTAATGTTTAATAAACTTGTGCTAGGATTATGTTCAAAGGTCGTTTTTTGGGAATCTAATTTTTCCAATGTCAGTGAGCCTTCATCTTCACTCTATTAGTTTGGTTCAAAGTTCAAACATTACTAAAATAGAGTATTTAGCTGCCAACATGTTTGACCAGTGACATTTTTGTATGCCCTATGTCTTCAACACTTGCTATGGAAGAAAGCGCAGGGATATGAAATGAAACTGTTATTTAAATGATGTTACAAGACAGATAAAAATGAAAATAACACCAAGTGAGCATAAGTCACACAAGACAGGAATTTGGCATCAAATTCTAGAATTTGGAAGATACTTGTTTTATGATTGCTATCAACTGAAGTCAATGACAATTAAGACTTCTGCAATTTCATAAATAGAAACATTGACATTGCAAACTTAATTTACTCTTGTCTGCTGTGTCTCAAAAGATCTGAAGAAGAGAAATGCAGGAGTACAAATATCAATTTGGACTTATACTTATATGTTCATTAATTGATATGTAAACTCTCAATATGATTATTCAAGAAAATGACTATAATCAAGAGGTAAAAGAGAAAAAAGACCTTGAGAAGTCAGAAAATACGTGTGATTTCAATATCTGTTTTATATTCTTGAACTTCTCTCTTAGCTCAGTTATCTTTGGGTTATCCCTGTAGGCTTCAAAATGGCTACACAATTGATTGACTGCCTATAAAACAGACATTTAATTGCAAGTCAGTACACATGATATGTGAAATAACATTAAGATTAAACCACAAGAAAATTTTCAAAGAAACCTCAAGCTGTCCAGCGGCCTCCTTATATTGACGCTTGGTTGCCATTACTTGGAGTTGTTCAACAGCTGAAACTGCAGCATTAGAAAAGCAAAAGGCAAGGTAAAATTTGATGAGGAATAATCTGTTAGATTTGCAAGCCCTTAAGAATAATAATTTGACCAGTCCTGTTACCTTGAATTACCTGCTATTAGGAAAGAAATTCAAATTGTTTTTATAAGGAGCATAATTATTCAACTGATTTACATATAAAATTTGGCTCCCAAGTGCTAAATTAAAAAAAAATTATTGAAGGTTGTATCATAATTGATTTGTCCTCAGTTTATTGGGTTTTATGGTAACCACATTAACTTACCTTTCCAAAATTTCAAACATCAAAAAACAGCAAAACTATGATATACATATTTACTGATGCTTTGTCTACAAAATCTGTGAAAATGGACTCACAACAAAGTGCCAGTTCATTCAACCCAGTGCAACCAACATCCCAAGGGAAACAGTACAGAACAATCCTAGTAAGTCACCTGTCCCACATCCCACTGCTTTCATTTTCATATATTTCGATTACAGAAGTTTTGGAATTCTTTAAACTATCGAATCTTTAATGTCATGTAATGCAAATTATATAATTCAAACCCTAAATAAGTATCCTTCATGTCCTAGTCTGGAGGTACCATGGCCAACCAGCAATGCCATTCATGTTGCAAGGGGAAGTGATATATGGTATGGTTAAAAAATGGTCGGGACAAGAAAAAATTTAGGAAGATTGCAAGATTGTTGTTCATCATACTGTGCAAAATCTTAAAGAACTGACTATTTTGCAAAAGAAAGTAAAAAATACAACAAGATGAGCCCCTAATACAATGGTCCCCTGCAACTATCTAAAGGTAGCTCACAAAAAACCACCCTTACCTTAGCCAATAACCCAGAACATAGTGTCCAGAAATACTCAGATTACCAGTGAAAAGACAACAATCAGTCATTATTGCTTTTCTAATAAGTGACTTCCTGCCTTTGAGCTTTTGAATTTACCTTCCTAATACTTAAATTCTATTTCTGTGGGTAGGCAGAAAGCAAATATTTATATTTTATATAAAATGTGTACATACTGATGCCTTTTCTTCCTCCACACTTATCGATTGATTTGTTATCCGGACAACCCTTCTTTTACACTCATTGACAGCTAGGATTTCTTCAGCAACTCCATCTTCTCTAGAAAGGTTTTACAAGTGCATTCATCCTCATCTACAATAACCAACTTCATCTTCCTTAGCACCTAAAGGATTTGCTCATCCAGATGCCAAACATGGAAGGTAGTGTAAAAATCCATAACTGTGGTACAAAATGCCAAAACACCATTACAATTAAAAGTCCATAACTGTTGTGAAAGATCCATTACTATCTAGGCCTTATAATTCATTCCTTTCCAGAGAAATTGATGTACATACCAGGCCCTAAAGGCTTTTAGCGATGTGCAAAACTTATACACCCACACAACCAGGTTGCATTCTCCTTTCTTTCTCCATGGCAACATACATATTGATCTTGTGAATAGGGTGGTGGTTCTTGATCGTCTTCTTGTTAAGGGCTCTACAATCAATGCACATCCTCATAGTACCATCCTTCTTGACCAACACCACAGAAGAAACAAATGAGCTAGAGCTTGGTTGTACATGTCCCACATCCAACAACTCCTTAATCTCTTCCTTATGCCTCTTGCGATTACCATAAGATGTGATAATGACCAATTGCAATCCTTCCTCCAATTCAATAACATGTTGAAACCCTTTATCTGATGGCAACCCTAAAGGACTATCGTTGAATACCCTATTGTGCTTATCTAAGATGGATTGGATGTCAACATGGTAGGATCTACCATCCTTGGATGAACTCCTGTCTATAATCAAACACTATGCTGCCCAAGCCACTTGGTCTCTACAAAAAGCCCTCTCCATCCTTTTAGTTGAAACAATCCTGGGAGCTCTATTGGATAAGCCTTGAAGAACCACCTCCTTTCCTCATATTTGACTAAGACTAATAGTTTTGGGCAAACTTGCCAAGCGAATGCAATTGCACACCCAAAACCACATATGGCTCACCAATGCTAACCACATAAAAATCATCCCACACCCTATGTCTCCCTAAGGTCGTATCAAGATGTTGAATCCTCTTGTTGCACAAAATAGTAAACCCATCGGCCATAGTAACATTGAATCCCTCAAGCTTGAACGGGTAGTAGAGTTGGCTTGGGCAGTGGGTTTGCTCCTCATTGGTCTTGGGTTCGACTCTGCTCCCGGGTTTAAGAGGTGGGACTTCTTGTGTGGGGGATCTCACCCAGGGGACTAGTCTTGCCCTAGCTCACCTCAGTACCCAAGGTAAGGGTTGTTGGGACTGGTTGGGTTTGGGGACACCCCCTATAGTATCAAAAAAAAACATCGAATCCCTCAAAATTATGTCCTCAATCCCATCTTAGTTACCAAACCCTCATCAATGGAGTTGTGGGTAGCCCCACTATCAATCAATATTGTCACTCTATGACCCTACAAGACTCCTTGTACTCAAAAAAGGATGATACCTAGGTGTACCCAAAAGAGTGGCCAGTGTGCCTCCTATAACCCCTCCTCCTTCCTTGCCCTCTTGCTCTATCTCTTCAGCTACAACCTTGGGCTCTGATTCTTCAACCTCAGAAACCTCATCAGAAACCACTTGTATGTAGTGTACCTATCACTTTCCCAAGCATCTATGCCCTTGCTCCCATGGCTTTCTACAAGAAAAGCATATTTTTTTCCTTTGAAGTCCATTCTTGGATTCTTCAACCTTGCTTGGTTTCAAGGGTAGTGCCTTATGTTGAGGAAAGACCTTCTGAAAAGGTTTCTTAAGTTGCCTTGTTGGTGGGACCTTGTAGAAGAATTTGATCTTTACCACTAAGTCCTCCAAATTCAATGATCTCTTGATGGTCTATTATGGAGATATTAGATTAAACGCCTTGACCAAACCCCTAAGTGGTTTAGCTACTCCCACCACAAATAAGACAATCCTACTAGTTAGTCTCTTTGTGTCACATTCGAAAACATAACTGATACTCACTGAAATTCTGCTACATAATCATCCATTGTGCCACGTTGTCTCAATTGAGCCAACTCCTTGAAATGTATGTCAAGGTCCTTCTTGTCAAATCTATCCATGAGTCTGTGTAAAATCAACATAGGTAGCAATATGATTATGTTCTTGTGTGATCAACCCATGATACCACCACTCATGGGAAATGCCCTCCAAATGAAGGATAGAAAATTTGATGGCTTCCTCCTCCAACGTGGGGCTGAATGAAAGATATGTGTCCAACTTTTGGACCCAAGTACTGGTACTTTTTCCTGAACCATCGAAAGGAAGTAGAGTCAACTTAATCTCTAATGCAAATCTCTATGGGGTTGTTGTGTAGCTCTTCTATCCATTCTTGACCCTCTCCTTGATCTAAAATTGAAATAGTTTGCAAATGTAATTTGATTTGTGATATCCAGATCTAGTCCCATGTACTCATTCATGCAAGCATTGATGTCATATGTTGTTGGGTTCTACTTTTTTGCTTCTACTGGTGTCTCTTCTTTGGGTAAAGAGGTGGGTTGAAACGGCCTAGCTGCTGATCCAACTGAAGCTTTGTTAGTACTCATGTGATTGGTTGGGCCATTTCGATTTGAGTTACTCCCTTCACCTGTGGCATTGTGTGTTTGCTTGGTTGAATTCAGGGTGGCATTCACGTTTTGCATTTGCTGCATCATTTTGATGAATAGCTGGTTCGTTTGATCCTGCTTCTTGAGGAAAGCATCAAATTTATCTTCCAAATCTGCCATGTGACTCTTACCACTGCCTCCTACTCCAATACTAGCCTCTTGTGATGCTTCCAATTTTCTTTTCTCCCTCTCTGCAACCCTCAGATCTCTCTAACTCCCCTGCATACATTCATTAATTCAAACCCTGTAAATCTGCCTCCTATTCTGACACTAGCGTCTTGTGATGCTTCCAATTTTCTTTTCTCCCTCTCTGCAAACCTCAGGTCTCTCTAACTCCCCTACATACTTTCATTAATTTGAACCCTGTAAATTTGAACAAGTTACCAATTAATGCAAACTGCAATCCTTGTATAGAATTGCCAAGTGAGAGGTATGGGGTTTTTGTCCTAACCTTAGTGGTTTGTAGTCAAGGGGGTTTCATCCCTGAATGCACACTTAAACTGGAACTCAAACTGAATGTCAAAAGATGAGAATTCGAATGCTCAAAATGATCCTCAAACTTGAAAATATATCTGCCCTGTTTAGAACCCATGGGCCCAAGGTTGGCACCGAAATTTAAATTTGATTTTAGTATTATATATATATATATATAGTGTTGAAAAACACTTTTAATTATTAAAACAATAGTGTTAAGGTTGACTGAGGAAAAGGGACATGACATGTACATATAAAGATATATGCTGTCCTTGTTTCCTAAATCTGGCAAAAAAAGTTCACCATACCAGAAACCCATCCTACAGTCATTAAATGATCTTTCAAGCATATTCCAATGTATCCAGCACTTTCAGACTTCAAGGCTGTGCTGGAAACTTACATGTCAATGTACATAAATGATCAAATTGATTTTCAACATTACTTAATCATGTACAGCACAGACAATGCTTGAATAAACAGTAAACTTCTCATTAACCTAGCATTGCAAGGCGATGAAGAGCAGTAATTGTTGTTGTAATATGCTTCTTTGCAAAGTCCAACTTTTTTATGTCTCGACATATTTCCTGGACCATAGCTTCACTTTGTTCTGCCTTCATTTTGATTTCTCTTATCTTATGCATCAGTTCCTGAAAATTTAGTGAAAGTATAAGTTCATGTTAGTTATGTAAAATCAATCAGCAATCTTTCCATGTTCCCACCAATTGACACAACAATTATAATTCCAAACTATTACACATAGCAAGATATTATGCCAATTGTAAGCATCGCATCAAACCTTGATAGCTTGAATTGCAACCGCAAGATCATGTTTGGCTTTTGTTCCTGAATTGCTCTGCAAGAAAAAGAAAAAACCATAAACTATTCATAAAATAGTAGGAAACTAAGGAACACATAGGTGAGCAGAGATATGATCATAAATTGAAGGTAATTGATACTGGAGCACTAGACTTACATGATGGACAAAATGAAATTCTCTGGTGACAGTTATGGTAAAATGAAATACAGGGAAAATCTGAAAGTTATATCTTTAATGCAAAAGACGAAAAATATGTACAGAAAACTATTTTCAAATCCACAATGAAATATATATTATTTCTCAACAAAATTAGCAAATTTGAGGTTTACAATGAATGAGGTTTTTATGAACCTATTCTTTCCCTTGGGTTGTCTCCCAGTTAATAAAATTTTGTTCAGTTGTAAAACAGCAATATTTTTTAAAGATCAATCAAAAGGAAAATCTACAGGGCCCAAATTTCCAGCAAGCAAAATTCTTCTAAAACATGGAGGATTTAATAAGATCAGAGCAAAGTTAATGTGGAGAAAGATGGGCATGCATAGGAAAGTCTTGTAGGAGCAGTTACCGTCATTCCAGAAACCTTTCAGAAGGACCTCTGGACTTCAGCTCCTAAATCTAGACCCTCACAAGAGTTCTTTAGTTCCTGCTTTCATAAAGGAAAGGAGAGTTGAATATTCAAAGATCACCAAAATTCCATCTGATGAACTCAAAAGATACACAGATAAATTCCAAATTCGTGCAAGAGGGGTTTTGCAGAGATGAACTAATCCTAGAAAGAGAAGAATATGGTTTATATGATGACGACATAGGAAATAAATTTCAATTTTATTATTATAGTTGTGAGAATAAAAGTAAATCTGAGATCCTTTTTGTTGAAAGCAGACAAAGGAAAGGAGACTGCTTTCAATTCTGAAATAATTACCAGATCTTCAACTATCTTCCTAGCTCTCTGTTCCCTGCATCCATGTCTAGATATTTAGGATATTAACAAACTCCATTGTGATCCCTATTTGAAATTACTGTCTTCCCAAATTTATCAAGGTTCAAAGCAGAAGATTTCCAATAATAAGTATTTTCTTACTTTAGTCCAGCAGCAGCCAATGCTTATGTGCTTTGAATGACACTGATATTCACTAAAATGATAATTTTTGGCTCTCTCTCTGTTAGCAATTTTTTTTTCACAGTTGTCACACAGGGAATTGAAAGGTAAAAGGTGATAATAATGGAGACCTGCATCCTTCTCTACAACGCACGACTTTCCAGCAAGCAAGCAACAATCAAAAGATACAGAGTTAAAAGTGAACAGAACAAATTTATTGTGGAAAAAATGTGCTTACATAGGAATGTCCTTATAAAAGCAGTTATCCTTATTCTAGAAACTTTTCAGGAGGACATCTGGACTTTGGCTAATAAATATGTGATTAAATAGTTGTCTATCCTTTCCACAACCTTCTCAACTTACAGATAATAGTGCAACCATTGGTAAGGTGACCTCCCAAGACTACCTTAATTACACCTCATTTCCTTCTAATTTTAACAGCATTACTTTTCTAATTCCTTTCAACTCTCTGGACTGCAATTTAAGGAGGTGCATTTAAACAATGGTGTTCAGGTCTAAACAAAAGAAACTTTGCTAAATCTAGGACTGGAGGACATGTAGTGCCCCTCCTTATTGGCCTTCCTTGACATTTGAGTAACTTATTTATTTGTGATGTCATGTTGATTTCGTTGTTTAATGTGTTATTGAATTATGTGGTGAACTTAATTTATTAAATGACTTTGTTTAATCAATTAATTAAATTAAAATTGATTACAAGGTAACTTAAATAAATTTAGAATTAAAATAATAATTAAATAAATCAATATTGTGAAATGGAAAGGATATGGTTTGTTATTAAATAATTAAATAATTTTTTTTTGTGAAATGTATTGTTTTAAATTATATTTAATAATAAAATTGATAATTTTATTATCATGAGACTTTAAAATTAATTAAATGGGAAAGTAATATAATTTTAATTTAAATAATGAGATAAGATTTCAAACTGAATTGTAAAAAAACAAGTTCAAAATAGAAAAGATGGAGTGTGCGCACATGCACGACTCCAAACTGATTTTTGAACGGGAAAAATTCCCAACTTGGTTGATTTTTGGTTTTGAAACTTATCTCTTGGATTTTTATTTTTGGAAAAAACAAAACTCTTTCTTGTTTTGGAAAGGAAAATGTTTTTCATAGTTAGATATTTGTTTCAAAAAAAAAAAAAAACTTTGCCTAAGAATACAGTTTGATATTGATATTGTTTTGAAGTGAAGTAGTCACCGGAAAGTGACTAGGATTCTAGAAGCGGATCATTGGCTCTTGAAAAGAAATCTGTTACAACACACATATTCTCAATTTCAGGCATAGGACTCCAGGTAGGTCATTTGAACTTCTTTTGTATGGTTGGTTTTCTAAAGTTAGTATTGGAGATTCGTTGTATCCGTAGTCGAGGTCGATGTTCTTAGTTCCATCATTTTTTTTCCTTGGGTTTCCTTCGTTACCTTTATACTTGTTCAATAGTATCATAAAAATTATGATTTAGAATATGTTTTAAACATGCCCAATAGGTGTGGCTATTAGGAATCCTTTCCTTTTCTATTGATGTGCTTTGAACTATGGATATCACCATCTCTTGCTAGCATCTAAAAGAAACTGGAGTTTATAGCTTTTGATAAACATAAGTAGAGTA
>VDFB02137647.1:0-19789 GCA_007258455.2 Sequoia sempervirens
AAATTATTTGGGACTCTTTAGTTTTGAAATTGATATGTATTGTTGCTTGTATTCTAAAAGTCTACCATGGTCAACGTTAATTGGTTGATTTATTGAATGTTGTTTTCTTTCAGAATTATACTATGCATGGAACTAGTATACATATATATATATATATATATATATATAGGTTTATATATATAGAATTGATTGGGTCTTTTATGGTTGGTTAGTAAATGTAAAGAATTCATATTATTCTTAATGAAAAAGGATCATAGATTTATTTTGTTTAAAATAGAATAAAAATAATAATTTAGACATTTTATTATGTCAATTGTATTGTCTTTTACAAACTATAAATTCATGATGAATTGAAAAATAATTATGTTGGAAACTATGTGTATGTTTGTTATTGATTTTAAAGTGCACTATTGGTATCAGAGCATAGGTTTATACACTAGGAACTATGATCCCATTATGTTGACCTAGTTGCTCAAACTCTTGAGGGTAGCTCTTTCCTTTGTGTCATCCTCACTTATCAACCTGAGTTTGTCCTTAGGTGGTGTTGGTCCAATGGTACAGAAAACTAGTGGAAAGGATAGGACCCTCAGTGTAGTGCATAGTGCACCGATATTCTTCATACTGGAGATGCATTTTGGACCCTTGTGTTTCCTTGTGGTGTGTTTCCTTGTGAAGTGAATTTGTGTGTGTATGTGATGAGTGTGCTTATGATTCATTAAAATTGTGTTGTTCTCTAGGTTCCTTGGTGGGGCATTAGCAAACTGTGTTAGTGAATTCTCCTCCCTAGTTTCGTTTCCTATAAAGAATTGAAAACAATTTAAAAGCTATTGTAGTCTTCTTGTAATGTTGTGTCTAGCGAAATTAGTTGGGACTCTTTAGTTGTGAAATTGATATGTATTATTGCTTGGATTGTGAATGTCTACCATGGTCAAGGTTAATTGGTTGACTTATTGAATGTTGTTTTCTTTCAAAATTATATTATGCATGGAACTAGTAAACATATATATATGTGTGTGTGTGTGTGTTAGAATTGATTGGATCTTTTATGGTTAGTTAGTAAATGTAAAGAATTCATATTATTCTTAATGAAAAAGGATCATAGATTTTTTTTTAAATAGAACAAAAATAATAATTTAGACATTTTATTATGTCAATTGTATTGTCTTTTACAAACTATAAATTCATGATGAATTGAAAAATAATTATGTTGGATACTATGTGTATGTTTTTCATTGATTTTAAAGTGCACTATTGGTATCAGAGCATAGGTTTATACACTGGGCACTATGACCCCATTATGTTGACCTAGTTGCTCGAAATCTTGAGGGTACATCTTTCCTTTATGTCATCCTCACTTATCAACCCGAGTTTTTCCTTAGGTGGTTTCGGTCCAGTGGTGCAAAAAAATGGTGGAAAGGATAGGAACCTTAGTATAGTGTGTAATGCGCCAATATTCTTCCTACCGAAGATGCATTTTGGACCCTTGTGTTTCCTTGTGGTGTGTTTCCCTATGAAGTGAATTTGTGTGTGTATGTGATAAATGTGCTTATGATTCATTAAAATTGTGTTGTTATCTGGGTTGAATCTTGGTGGGGTGTTACATGTTTTCTATGGTTTTTAGTTTGTATGATTTTTAATTCAAATGCAAATGAAAATTTAATGTATTTTTCAATGATTTGAGATGCAAAAATGCAACCAATATGCACTTTCACTAATGCAAAATTTAGAAACCATAGAATTCCAATTAACTAATGCAAAGTCTAATGAAAAGATAATGCAAGGTAGATCTAGGATGAAAATGCACTCCAAATTAGAATTCTTATAATCTAAATGCATGTTTACCAAAATGTTTAGTTGAAAAATGGATGCCTTATGGTTTTTGATGTATAAAACATCACTTTCCTCCAACTACTATTCAAGAATGCCCTAGAGATCTCAACCCAAGAGTTCAATAAAGGTAAGAGATCTGCTAAGGGACTATCCTAGGGACTGGTTAAGATCTAATGAGGGGTTCACCACCAAGTTTAAACTTGGAAAAGACAATGACATTCAAGATGAAATGCAAAACCCTAATATGATGCAAACCTAAACTAAATGACTTAAAAATGCATATAAAACAAAAAAATAAGCTGTGAAATGAAATCTGTGCACTTGGGAATCTGAAGATGACTCGAAGGAGATCTAAAATGCTAGAAATTCTGACCTTTTGGCCTAGTGGGACTCATTTTCCATTATAGTATAATCAATCCTAGTTATTTATTTTTGCATAGGAACATGTTTTAGACAAAAGGCATCTTAATTTGCAAAAATTTCTGAAAAGTACCTACAGTGGGACTCATTTTCCACTTGTGGTAAATGAGTCTAGTTTGGATTTTCTAAATCTTCAAGGTTTGAATCTAGTCTTCACTGTCTGCTTTTTTTGTTCCCCTTTGTTTCCAATTCCAAAACCCTAATTTTTGAGACTATAAGTGACTTTTTGTGAAGATAGCAACCTTGTGACAACTTGATGGCTTTCTCCACCCTTGCAACCTAATCTTCAATGATCCTTCAAGCTCCAAGACACCTAGATCTTTAATCACCCATGTAAAAATAAGAAAAATTTGTTGATTATTAGTGATAGGAGTTTTCCTTGGTCAAACCCCTTTTAGGTAATTAAACCAAATGATGAAACAATGAAGAAATGACATGAAACATAAAACATAAGATATGAAACATGAACAATGATACCTTGAATGATTTCTTGTAAACAATGTCTTGTGAATATGCAACTGAACATGAAATGGCCATGAAGGATGTAGATCTTGATCTTGACAATAGGTGTAGAGCAATGCTTAATCTTGGATTTTCAATACTACATCACAACACTAGCTCAATAACATGCTTGATGTTTGATAATCTTTAAAATGTTGATGTATCTTGAATAGTTGTAACAATTGATGAAGAATTATACTCTTGAATGCTTTAGAAATGATCTTGCAAACTCCCCTAACAATCTTGTGAAGTCTTGGTATCCTTAACTCTTGCTTGTTTGACTTGATATCATGAATTCTTATATGAAATAGTGATTTGAAAGCTTGGTTATAGAGGAAATGCTTTCAAATGATTGTTTATTTGATCCCAAAGGTTGACATAGAAGAAATTTGAAATTAAAACCAAAATTTCCCACTTAAAACCTTGAAAATTGGCCAAATGGGACTCATTTTCCATTTGTGGCAAATGGGTCCCACCTGGATGGGACTCATTCATCGAAAGTGGTGAATGAGTCCCACAGGGCATATTTAGCATGCTAAGGTGTTAGGGAGTGTGTAAATTAAGCTTATATGTTGATATTGTTAGGTTTTTTATTTAAATATTCTTTGGTATGCATAATATGGGGTCATAGGGGCCTATTAATGATGATATAAAGGTCATAAATGCAAGTGGGCCTAAAATCCAATGTGAAAGTGTAAATAAATACACTTTACAACACTAAATTAAGGAAAAATTAGGTCTATTTAGCTAAAAAAGGGCCCTAAATCCAATGTGAATGTGTAGAATACATTACAACACTAGATTAGGTCCACTTAATTTACAAGCCTCCTAAATTTAAATTGAAGATGTAAATAAATACACTTTACAATATTAAATTAAGGCAGAGTTAAGTTAATTTAAAATAAAAAGGGCCCAAAATCTAATGTGGATGTGTAAAAAATCTCACAACACTAGATCAAGGTGACATTAAGTCTAATTTATCATTAATTATTCCCAAATCAAGTGTGAAAATGTAAGCGACAACATTTTTTGACACTACAATAAGTATATGTTTTAATTAAATATTGTTTTAAATCTTATATCTATATGTTTTAAATTTTCAAATAGGCACTACAGATGATCAACCTTTGAACCAAAACTTCACCCCACCAAACCCTCAACAAAAAAGTGAAGAATAAATTTAAAAATATTAATGAAATAAAGAAGATTATAAAATTTTATCATCACAATCCTTGACTATTTTCAATGACTTCCATCTTAGAAGGAATTGTAAATATTTTTTAATATCCTGACAAGCCAATATGATTCATTTAAACAATGCTAAGAAGCCAAAAGGATTTAATATTTTAATGGACTATCATATTATAGACACGTAAAATTAGCATCGTGCACTTAATTAATTCATATTCATTCAATCATAAAATAAATCAAATTCACATTCATCCATTGATCAGGTAAATCAAATTCATTAAATTCAGTCTCCTAAGGTTATCCATTTAAATTAAATAAATCAACTTTGTTTAATTTAAGTCTCACATCCCCCTTTTAATTAAATAAGCCAAACTTTATTTAATTAAATCCCAAATTCATATTCCATCCCTTTTGATTTAAATAAATCAAAGTATTTAAGTCAAATAGGTCAAAATCATCTAACATCATCTTAACTAAATCTAATCCTAATTAATCTAATCCAATCACCCATCACATCCTCTAGATTTTCCCACTTGCACTGGTCAATAAAGCATTTTAATTCATTTATTAAAATCATCATTTTCCCTCAACAAAGCATCTTTTGAGAATATTCCTCAAGTTTGAATTTGAAAACAAGTTGACTTGTCCCTTCCAACATGGCAATAACTTCCCTCTTACATGTCCCCCACTTGGCATTAAAGTCACTTTTTATCCCTCCAACAAGCCAAATTTGAATTTGAAAAAGGCCAACCAATCTCATTTATTGGCACATTGAACAAAACTTGCACATTCCTCAACCATTCACAAGGTGACAAGTGGCCCCATCTCATTGGCTAAAAAATAATCCCACATTGGTCCCTTTTGATCACTCTTTCAACTTGAGAATCTATAAGTAGAGGCCTCATTCTTCAACAATCCATCCACAATCTTATGCAAAGTTACTCTCTTCAATTGAGAACTAATTTTTCCCATTTCACTCCATCTTCAAGACATCTATCATTGAGTTTAGCAAGGATTGGGAAAGGGTCACTTTGCACAAGTGACACCAATCCACTATGGAATAGGTACATGCAATGATTTTATATGTCTTTTAATCCTTGTTATTTGTTGCATTTCTTGAGTGTTGACATGTTATTTCATAGGAGTGTTCATAGGTTTGCATGTGCAGGAACTAACCCCACTAATGAGTGTTGGAATGGATTGATCACTTGCAGATTTAAGGGTGCTTCACATATAACCAAGTGAAAGAATTAGATATTAAGATTTTATTCATGTCTATTAGTGCTACTAGTTTCTTCCTTTATTCTGATGCCATATCTTGGAGATCTTCCTTCGTTATGCTTTATTTTTTTGAAAAATATAGCAAGTAACCCATCCAACCATAGGGGTATTTTAAAAATTAATTATGCTCAATTGATAACAAACATAAAATCTTCTTGGGATTGCCCATTTGTAATATCAACATTGTTCAACAAATAATCAAAGAATATTATTGTCACTTTAGTAATTTATTTTGCATTCTCTTCAGCTCTTCCTTCATTGTTTATGATAATAATGATTATGTTTTGTTTTCTCTTGATTTTAATATATTTGTGAAAGAACATAGTGTTTCTATCCCCACCTTTGGGCCAACATTCCCTCATTTTTTATCTCTAGTATATTTTTTCCCTTGCAAGTAATTCTACATATTTTCATGATAGATCTTTCTCCTTCAAATACGTGTCTTCGTCCATCCCCTCCTTTATAATTAATTCATTGAGAGTTGTCAAGTATTCCTCTAGTTTTTCTTTCTCTTTGACGATATTCTTAAAATGTGTCATCCATGCTTTCAGTTTTTCTTTTCAATATGACTTAATATTTGTTGAAATTTTGTAATAATTCTATCACGTTGAGATTAGGTGCTTCTATCCACCAATCCTAGATTTCACTAATCAAGCTTGAATCCCTTAGCCACATTTTTTCAAATTTATAGGGATACATTGGAAGTCTAGAGTCAAGAGAGAACTTTATAAGAAAGGGAAAGATGTTTGAACCTATGATTGGGAGTATAGAACATTCATGGAGAAATGAGAGTTGAGACAAATCACTACGAAATAATAAACATTCTAGTCTTTCTACTATCTTTGTGAATCCTTATATTTGTCCATGTGAAACATCCATTTGTGGGGCAACGGCTTGTAGGTGACTACTATTGACAAAAACATGGATATCTAGTTGTGCTTGTGTTATCTTTGCATTTCCCTCCTTTTTATTAAGAATTAAGGATAACATTGAAATCAAACCTTGAGTTATGTATTTTTTAATCTATTGTTTGAAAAAATGTTGTTATTTGTTCCCATCCTCCCTTGTTTTGTATATGACCATAGACCCATTGATCTAAATTAGAAAAAAAACTAAAATTTGATATGAAATGTTTCACTTTTCTCACTTTCCAAGATTGTACTTCTTAAATGGTTTCCACTCCCACCATTTTTGGGCTCTAGACCATGCCAAGCCCACCTAAAGATCCATTGGCTTGGACAAAAGACCCTCTCTATCATTTCCAATTTAGCATTAC
The DNA here is from genome assembly GCA_007258455.2 of Sequoia sempervirens. Lineage (NCBI taxonomy): Eukaryota > Viridiplantae > Streptophyta > Pinopsida > Cupressales > Cupressaceae > Sequoia > Sequoia sempervirens. The sequence goes on from VDFB02137647.1 coordinate 6,500, forward strand.
GGAAATTATTTCAACATTATCCATTTATGTTTCTTGAATTAAAGTTGGTGGACTAGTTGCATCATGTTCATCTTTGTCTTAGACTATTGTGTGCAACATCAATTAATCTATTATAAACAAAGTTTTGAAATGAACATTGATGAAAACTAAGATAATAATCAACTAGAAGATATTTAAGTAAAAGTTGTTCTATATAATAATAAATTAAATTAAATTTTATAACTTATATTTTCAAAATAAATATATAAAAATAAAAGATATGTAATTCTCAAATTTTAATTACTTAAAGCTCATCATTTTATTAAAATAATTTTCATTTTAAATAAAAATTTATAAAAATCAATTCCAACTTTAAAAATCTGTTATATATTTTAAAAAATTAATTATCACAATAGTCATAAATGATTTAATATTATTTTTAAAACAAAATATCATCAATCCATCAGTCGCACACCAAATTTCTTAGAACCTTTGGTTGAGATTATGGCTTATAATAGTAATTCAAAGAGTCACATAAAATACGAGATGCAAGTAGTGATTGACAATGTAGATACTAAGGGAGGGAACATAGGAAATCAATCTAACATTTTTATTGAGATATTTTAATAAAATTTTCTTATTAATATTTCTTAAACTATACACACAGGCCAACATTTAAGTGAATCCCTTAAACTCATCTTAACATACCACTTATCTCTCTATATGACATTCTATTATAAATTAAAATTATTTAAAATCTTGGACTTTAAACTCTCCTAAAAAGATAACCTACTTTCCTCTCTAAGGTTTTATTATAAAGTTAAACTCCTTTTAACAAAATTGAAACTACTCATTATTAGAGGATGCTTCTTGGTTCGCCAATTCAAATGTTTGGCAAACATCCTTCCTCCAGATGACTTTGAATGGCCGGTGTACTTGAATTTGAAGACCATGTCAACAAGCTTTGTTTTGATCAAAATGCTACCACTGGCAAAAACTCATCTGCATATTTAAACCTGTAAACATCAATCATATTTATCAGACTTTTTCCCAGATTTATATACTCTATTGTTTTATTACAGTAATGATAACAAGCCTTAACAAGTTAGTATATTCACTTTCCCTTACCACAAAAGGAAAATATAAAATTTAAACAAATAAAGTAAAATTAATAGCATAGATCTTGCCAAGTGAGATCTATATATTTCCATCAATATGGCTCGTAGCAAACACTTTATTTTGTCATTGATTAAGTATAATGAATGACATACAAAGCATCTTGCTAGAGCAACTTCACACAATCATATCTGACAGGTCAAAATTATGTTGTGTAAGTTTAATGAAATTTAAAAAGATTTCAAAGCAAATTAAATATGAATGAAATTTAAAAGATATCAAAGAAAATTAAATATGGAAAAAATAATGCAATCTAATAGAATATGCTTTAAATTGACAATTTGATCTATCTGGTTAAAATGAATTTTAGAAGTGGAAATTTTGTAGAATTTATTATATTGCATGTTCAGATCTTGGATATAATTGAAATTATGGGAAAGAATAAAATAAATTAAAAAAAACATATCTTCTCACTAAACAAATTGAACTTTAATGATTCCCTCATAACCAATGAGTATAAAATAAAAGTTTAACTAAAGCCTGTGTCAAGTTACCACTCCCTATTCTCCTACAATGCTGCTTCCAGATATTCATAATCTCAACTCTTTTATATATATCTTATTTAGTACACCATTAATTTATCTACCCATTAACAATTTAGAAATAACTAAATGATCATTTTATTTTCTTTTCAAACCTATTAAATTTAATTTCACAAATAATAAGTAAAATTCTAACAAATAATAATCATTTGATACCCATTCCATAATTCTCAAAATTCTATATTTATAATTAAGAAAAATCATAATATATATTTGGGGTTTGCAAATTACAATTACAGGGACTGTTGACAGTTGTCAAATCTTACATGCAATAAAAAGCAAGAAAACTAATAATAGACTTACTGAGTCGATTAAAAAGCAAAACTATCTACTTAGCTAATGGCATTAATTGAAAGATAGTCATTCTTACTATTATCAAGAGTGTCAAAGAGAATTGCAGTGAAGAGAGAGATAATGGAAATATTTTCTGAGCTTCTAGAGGATCTTTGTTGGTAATGGTGCCATGCACATCTTTCTTCAATCTGAAAGCTGTTTGCAGAAGTTGAAGGAGTGTGATGAGCAATCCTCTATTCTATGGAGATAGAAAGAGGGTTGGGAAGGCAGAGGATTTGTTGGTTATAGTTGAGAAATTTGAGGCTCCTTGTTTCAATTTAACTATCTACCACTCTCCCAGATCACCATACTACCAACGATATGGCCACTCTCACTGTGTCCCTTTCGTCATAGATTGATATTGATGGGTTTGGCCATCGAGGAAGCCATTTTTCTCTATAATTTTTGCTCCTGTAGATGGCAGCCAGGCACCAACATGCTTGTGGGTCGCCGGCGTTTCTCTTGAACTCCATTAATGGATTGATTTACATTGGGGGTGGAATAGACAAAGATAACAATAGGGTACTTGAAGCAGAAGTTTATAATGTAGAGGAAGACTAGTGGACCCTTCTGCTTCCTCCATGTTCCAGGCTGTTGCAAACAAGAGCAAAGTCTATGAAATATCTGGAAGAAAACAATTTAGAGCTGAGGGCTTCTATGCATTTCGGTACGAGGTATTCGTTTCTTCCACAATCAGCCTGTTGGATTTCAGTCCATTTAAACTAGAGCTCTGTTTTATATAATCTTGCAGCTAGGATTTCTAAAATTCGAATCCTTATTCACAGGATTACAACTGTTCCGTAGAATTTATAAGAGCTCCCTTTCTTGTTCGAGAATGGGAGGTGGATGAGGGAAATGGGACAAAGAAGGAGACACTTAGGCTGGATTTGATGGATATCTCTGCCCAAAAATATAGGAAATCAGATATTATTGTATTCAATACAGGCCACTGGTGGACTCATGAAAAAACTTCCAAAGGGTAAGTATCTAATGTGTCTACCTAGATCTGTGGAAATAAGAAATTCTTTGTGAGTTCATGATGTTATGGATTTGGGGATATAGATTCCATGTGGGTTTTGTTCAAAGTTAAAATATCAATATGGCCCTTTTTAAGCGGCAATGGATAGTTCCGTGTCCTGCGAGTTTTGGCTGTTAGGTTATGGCATTGCTTTATTGCAGTTGCATGTTGGCAAAATGTGAAGGTTGTTTATGATAATTTTTGCGGAAGAATTTGTCATGCCAATGTTAGATTTTTTCTTAATCAGCCTCAGCAGAGATTTTCCTCTCAATGATGAATGATCTTATACTTTTAAGGGTTAGAATTGTAGTAGGTATCTCGTCATAAACCATAACAGTAATTTTGGTTTGATAGCACATGATCTTATGCCCTAGTTTAAGGATATTACTATCTCCTGCATGAATTATGTAAGAAACCCTTCTTGAGTAGAACTTTCTCACAAAGTACAATCCAAAGATGTAAGTACTAGAATCTCTGATACAGGAAATGCGAGTCCCTGTGATGTACCTGAACATCACAGGAATGACAGACTATAGGAAAGATGCTCATCCTTCGATATATAGGAAACAGTTTCCTTCCCAAGAGGAGAGAATTATCAATATTGTAACTTTTTCTGTTGTGTATTCTTAAACTGCACTAATAAGAGCTTATTACTCTTCCGAATATAAAAGACACTAAGTTTTGACTTGGGTTAAAAACTCCTTTCTTGGCAATATCCTCAATATGCTTTCACTGAATTGTAAAATCTTTGTATGCTTCCATGATCTCAAGTAAATGATTGTGTACAAATCTTTTTCTTTACTTGTAGCTTATCATTGTTGTATTGTGCAAGCTGTCCTTGCTGTACAGCTAAGTATTTGGATTAAGTATTGGTTTCAAGTGTAATTGTAAGAGCAAATGTATATACAACTCTCGATGTTAGTCTCATATTGATGAGAAGGATGCTCCCATTCAATTAAGGCAACCTTTCTTTGCAATAAATTGAGTTGCACACTAAATGGTTTCTTGACAGTACGTCCACACTCCATGATATTGGCCATAACAGTGCCTCTGATTTTAGCTGTATAATAGTTTTAGCATAATTCACAGTTCATCAAATGCAATTGTGTTAATGGAACTGTGTACATGTTAAGGCAGTATACTGATTAATCCTTCACCTAGCCCTACTGCAGCATCAAAAACAATAGATTGACATTATCACAAACATCATATTCAAGGGGGCTGATTTCTAACTCTCACCATGTGCAATTGCAATTGACACTACTTTCCAGGTACAGGAATTTGCTTTTAGATGTCCAAATAATAAATATAGAACCATCCATGCAGACAGAGTTGTAGACAGTTGCCTACTTGTATCTAACTCAATTGAAAAGACAACTGCACTGCAGCTCTTGTTCTTCTCAGATAACTCACATGCAACCTTTTGTCCAAGTGTTTTTGACACAAAATACTTCTTTTCATAAAATAAAAACATCATAACTATTTTATTATTTGATAAAATTTTGGATTATCAAAAAAATTGATATAGATAGAAAAAAATCATTTTCATAGTTGTTAATAATACAAAATTAATGAGATTATAATATTATAATCTCACTCAACCAATCAGTTTTGCAGTCCCACAAAGCTCCACATTGGTCCAACATGTTTCATCATAGATTTTGTCTGGTGTTCCCCATCATCAGTATTCATTGCTCCAGCAGATGAGGAAAACAATTTTCATGCAGACTCTGATTCTTGCAGATACGATTTCATGAAATTCAATACCCCATTCATCAAGCATTACCTCATTCTCAAGTAATGCACCAACCCAAATTCTAACATTTTGAATTAAAGAAACCTCTAGATCCTGGGACTCAAAACGGATTGTAGTTGTGACATGGAAAACACCTTCACAACAATAAATGCTATTGTCAAAGCTTCCTTCATCATCCAAGTCTGCTTTACAAAGTGTTAATCTCTTATTTTATCCAGGCAACTTCAACAAATGCCTGGTCTTGAATGGATTTCCTAGATATATAGAATATAAAAAAATGGATGTATCGGATGTGACAAATTATATTATTATTATAACGCACAGGAAGATATTAGGAAGAAAAGCTGGATTCTTGACACAAAGTACATATTTTCATAAAAGAAAAACATCATACCTATTTAATTATTGGATAAAATGTTGATTTGCAAATTTTTTGACATATATAGACAAACTTCATTTTCATAGTTGTTAATAATGCAAAGTTAATGAGACTATAATATAATAATCTCAATCAGCCAATAATTTTTTCAGTCCTACAAAGCTCTACATTGGTCCAACATGTTTCATCATAGATTTTGTCTAGTGTTCCCAAGTCATCAATAAAATTCACTAATATAGGAGATGGGGAAAACACTACTCTTTTCACAGACTTGGCCTTTGCACATGATCTCATGAAATTCAATACCCCATTTATTGTTGGCTTGATTACCTCATTTTGCCACAACCAACCCAAATTCAAAAAAAAATCCATTAAAAGAGAATTAGATAATGACAAAATAAGTGAGTGGTAAATAAAGAAACCTTTGGATTCTGGGACTCAAAATCCATTGAAGTTGCAACAAAAGTCTATTCAAGTTGCAACATGGAAAAAATCTTCACAACCATCAATGGCATTGTCAAAGCTTCCTTCATCATCCAAGTGTGTTTTCCAAAGTTTTAAGCTTTGATTGGATCTAGACAAGTCTTGATGGATTTCCTAGATATATAGAATATAAAAAACCTGGATCAAATTACATTATTATTATAAAGTACAAGAAGATTTTAGAAAAAATATTGGATGTGTCTCAGATGTCACAGATTGGACCATGGAAATATACTATGGAGAAAAAATTTGGTGTACTACATGTGAAAAACATCATCTTCATTCTTAGAAAAATTGAAAGTCAAAGAAAAAGTAAGATTAGGACTCTAATAAAATCATGGTTAATAAAAAACTTGTAGACAGTTCTAACAAGTCTAACAAATAGTTAGCATTTGCAGGGAAATATCAATGATAGGTCTATGGTATGGAGTATATGTCATGTCAAACCTTCCATGAAAATGGTGCATTTTGATGGTTGGAATACCAACAACTCAATCTATAGCAAGAAGAGAAGTGTATTAAAATTTGATGATGTTGTTGGGACTCTTCTTAGTGAAGATATGAGAAGGAAGAATCAAGGTACTTTATCAGGAGTAGTTTTGATAACTAGCAATAGAGAGACATCATAAGAATTAGGGAGGTATAACCATAGAAGATCAAATTCCAGCAAGAGATTAAGGTTAAGAGGAAAAAACATTAGTTGTTGGTATTGTGACAAAGAAGGCCACCTCAAAATAAATTATTGGTCTTTTAAAAGGCTAAAAATTAGTCAAAAATGCATGGGAAAAATACATTAAATGAAGAAGATGTGAGTGCTCTTGATCTATCAATAGGAGAAACTGCAACGAATGTTTCAGTGCTTCATCTTGGAGCATCTTTTCATGCCACTTCGTGACAAGAATACTTCAAAAACTATCAAAATGGTAATTCTGATAAGGCTTATTTTTGTGATAATGAGCCATCTGATATTGTTGGCAAAGGAGATATTTTTTTAAACTAAAAAGTCAAAATAGTTGGCTGCTACTGAATGTCAAACATGTCCCTTAACTCAAAAGAAACTTAATTTCAATTAGGTAATTGGATGCTCAAGGATGTAGCTATTGGTATGTGGTGACTGATCATGCAAATACTATACACTCTTTATGTATCCTCATCAAGGTTCGGGGGTGAAGCCCTCAAAAAATATTTTCCCATTAACACGTCAAGGTTTTCCCACTAATATGTCAAATGAAAACTTTGTAAAACCCTAATTGTAGAAGCTTCCAAAAAAGCCTTGTTATAAGCAGTTCGGATGTATGTTGCAGTATGGCATTCGTGAGACTGTAGTCTATTTTGCATTGGATAATAAAATCATTGGGTGGCTAAGTTTCTATGGATGTAGCAACCCTAAACCCCTACTATTGGGGGTTTCCACCCTCAAACCCCCATTGTCGGGGGTTGTTTCCCTTGAACCCTCATTGTGTAATACCCCTCGTGTTGTTGTTATGATTTGATATTTTTTATGGTCTTGCTATGTACCTTGAGACTATGATAGTTACTATTTGTTAGTTAGATTGGTTGACTGGATAGCTTAGACTACTTGATGATCATGATACTTTACTTGATGACATTGATATTATGATATGACATTATGGTTACATTTAATTGGTGATGTTTTATATAGATGCAATATTATATTGTGATACAATAGATTAGTAATTATTTCATAATGATATGATGCGATTAGTATAATGTAACAATGTTACTTTGTACTTGATGTTGCAGTTGTTATTATGGTTTTGGTGAGGGGACAGTGTAGCACCACTCATTCGTGAGTGCCCTGCTACTCTATGATTCCTTCTCATGATGTGTTGTATGTAAATATATATATATATATATTTGTACACAACCTTTTCTGTATGCAAGATTGTAGGAACTAAGCTTCGATCCCACCTGCTTTGGCAAGACAGGATGAGCATTATAATATCCCAATGGGAATGATGTTGAAACATAGATGATAAGGAAGTCTCCCCATCCCAAGTCTGTCAACCCATCGTTGTGTCCAATGGTATTGTGTGCTCATGAATCCGGTTTATTTCGGTATTGTTTATGACAATTGTTTATCGTGAGTTTTGTATTTGAGTCAATTAATTTATGTTTGTATTGTTATGCATTTGGGTGGATTAATAGTATTATTTAATTAAAATAATTAAATAATTAAAATAAGTGTTGTTAGTTAATTATTGGATTAGTTTTATTAAAATTTAAAAGTGCTAAATTAAAGGTTATGTATTTAATTGAAGATAAATAAATTAATTGTGTAAACAATATTATTTATAATTTTTCATTTTGATAATTTGATGTAAATAGTACGTTGAGGATAAATAAGAGAATAAAATATTTAAATAATTTAAAATGTGTCAACTGTGAGCTGAAATTAGTAAAATAGGAATTAAAAATTGCAGATTTTAATTAGAATAGAAAAAAAATTCAAGAAGAGAATAAAAAGAACCAATGAATGTTTATATTTTTATTTTGAAAACTGGCGAGGAAATAGAAAATTGCCTTTTCATTCTGATTTTTGGGTTTTCAAAAATAGAAGAGAATATTTTTATTTAATATGAAAAAAAGGAAGAAGTTATGATTCACAGGGAAATTTTTTATAGAGGCTTCAAAAAAATACTTTGTTTTGTAAAAACTTGGTTCCTCTTTCATTTTTCTTTGGAAAAGCTCATTTTATATATAGAAAGTTGGCTTGAAAATTTGGATTAAAGAAATTTGTGAAGAAGTGTTGTGGAAAGAAGGGGAGACTTTCAAAGAGCTGTGTGGGAAATTAAGAGAGGACTTTGTCAATTCGTTGAAGTGCAGGACATTAGGTTCTCTCTATTTATTTGAGCCCTCAACTTATTTATTAAATCAATATTGGCAAATGTATTTCTTTGTAAAATGATTTTGGTTGGGGATGTAGAATAAATTTGCTCATCAATTTATTTATTTAGTCAAGTATCTAATAAAGGAAAATTACTATTTGAAGTAAATGGAATTATCCTGTATGTCTGTAATGTTATTTATGAGAAATTTAATTTCTCTCTTGAATATATATATATAAATAAATATATTTATATACTTCTATAGAAAAATGTTCTTGTTAATATATATATTAATATATATGTATATCATTGTGTTGAAATTTTAAATCGGCTTAATCTATATGACTACCTACAATAGTCCTCATGGTTGCACTCTTCTATGTGTTATTAGTTTAATTTTTTATATTTAATAAATTATATATATATATTGTATATATAAATGCCTGCTAATTATTCGAGAATTATTTCATAAATGAATATATATATATTGATTTTGTGATATTTGATTATATATTAGCTGTAATTCATTAACTAAAAAGGGCAAATCATATAATAGATTTATTATCAAAATTCTATTTTAAAATTTTATCATGGAAATGGAATTAAATTATATTGTTTAGTAGTAAAAGAAATGAAATGAATTTCAGTATTTAGGAGTTTTTTTTTGTAATAACATGTACAAATATTTATTATGGCATGTAGTAATTTGTGACTATGGTTTTTGGTTCCCTTGTAAAATTTGAATTGGATTTGAATTATTTTTGTGTTACCTCTTTTGGTCTTTATCGATGTGGGAACCCAGTATGTCATAGGAACCCCGTTTAGAGTTCTTGTGATCTTATATTTTCAGAGGAATGAGCCAATCTCTAAATGGTGTTTTATCTATTGATTTTGATTATGGCAAGTTTGATTGGCATCGTAGTTTGGATTCTTATGGAAGGGTTGTATCGGTTTTATTGAGAATTTAGTTATGTGCTTTTGGTGGGATGGGTAATGCCTCACATGTACTTCAGTTTTGATATTTGATGCTTTTCTATGTTGGTACAACCCTTGGATTTTGGTTTATGTTTTGCATCTCTAGGGAGAGTGCCTCTTTGTGGGGGTTGGCGCCTCAAGTAGGAGGAAGAGCCAGGATAAACCACGCAAGAGTTAGAGTAAAAAGTGATAACTTAATTAAATAATTTAGGGGGTTGGGTAGTAATAGCATTAACAAGATAAGAATGGATGCCTCATCCACCTATTAGGGCTTTCATTGACTAAGGGTGGGCTGAGAATGTCATGGTTGGCAAGGTCATTACCTCATCCTCATGAGAGGTTAACGGCTCCGCATGAGTCACCCTATGGGACCGGTGCCTCAAGTAGGAGGAAGAACCAGGATAACCATAGATGGGGGCCGGCATCCCAGGCAGTCAGGAGAAGTCGGTGCCTAGAGGAAGGGTCAGGATAACCCATGTAGGACTATGTGATGACACTCTCCCCTAGTACCCCTTATGATTTTTTATCTTTGCAAGCCTCTGGAAATGATTTATTGATGTTATGTTATATGATTTATTGTTGCTATGTTCTAGAAATGATTTATTGATGTTATGTTATATGATTTATTGTTGCTATGTTCTGGAAGCGATTTATTGATGTTATGTTATATGATTTATTGTTGATATGTTTTGGAAGCGATCTTTTGATGTTATGATATATGATTTGTTGTTGCTATGTTATGGAAGTGGTTTATTGTTGATATATCTTGGAAGTGGTCTATGATTTTTTATGCCTTGTGGTATTGATGTTATATTAATGGCTCAACATTGTTATGCTTATTATTTACTGATGTTATAATCTATGTATTCTTATGTTACTGTTGTTGGAGTTATGTCTTGTAATTGTTATGTTGGACATCCTTGGTTGAGGTTACTTCCTTGTAATCTCCTAGCATGGGGTTGGGTTTTTCTAAATTCCACATGGTCAGCTGGAACGTGCTCTACACCCCGTTGGGTTCCCCATCAATGTTCATTCAGTACATTGCCATCCAGATGGAGCTTGATCCAGAGTTCTCTTGTAGCTAGTTGTTTATGATGTATTTTAGATATACCCTTGTATTGATGTATCACTCCCACATGTATTGGGAAGTTATGATATAAACTCATGTATTTGATCCATGTATTGTGCTGGAAACTGCTGTAATGTAAAAATGTATATTTTTAACCATTTATGATATATGATATTGGTTATTGTTTTATAACATGTTATGTATTTATGTATACATGTGTATGGTTATTCAATGGAGTTGATCTCGTTTATTATGGTTTTATCTTGTGTGGATGATTTAATGTAATGTTCATGGTGGATGTAAGGATTTTTTTAAAACAATTTGGAATTTCTTTTATCTTTTCGTTATGGGTTAGAATTAAGTAATGTATCCTCGTGTTCCCCAAAGGACTTAGGTATTAAAATTTCATCCATGTAATGAAATTATATGTAACATAACTTAATATGTTTACTTTATAAAAAAAAAAAAAATTAAAAAATGTGTGTAATAGTTGTCTTGGGGTTTGTGCGATGGGCATTACACATTGTCGGGGGTTGCTACCACTAAACCCCCACTTGGGGTTCGACCCAACCCTGAACCCTGGTGAGGATACGTAAAGAGTGTACAGTATTTGCACGATCAGTCACCACATAGCAACATTTTCCTCTTCTACTTCTTCATATTTCTTTCCAAGTTTTTCAAGCTCTTCTTCCAAAATATTTTTTTTACACATTAATTTTTTATTTTACCAATATTTTTCCATTTGAAAATAGTTTCCCTATGCAATTAATTTTAACTACAAAAAAATCACTTAAGTAATACCTAATGATTTTGGTGGCTTTACAACCTTCACCCTTCCATGATTTGAAATTATCTACCCTTGCTTTAAAAAATACTATAAACTTTGTCAAATGCTATGAAAAATTTAGGAAAATTTGTGATCAACTTTCTTCTTTGATCAAATATAAATATACTTTTTTCTAAAGATACAATCTATTCAAAATATATGATCATAGGAAGTGATTTTTCTTTTCCTTCATTGTAATTTTTTTCTTGCGACTTAGAAGATTTATGCCATGATCTAACTTTTGAATTATCTTCAAAGATCTATAATATCTTTTAAAATAATTTGATTAGAAGTTTCAATCTTTCATCTTTAATGTCTTCTTTGATCCTCCGTTATTGGTAGGATGAATGTGTGATGTGTAGTAATTATTTTCAACAAATAATATTGTGATTTCAACTTATGGTTTTACTCCCTCTTACTAATTTGGTTTCCTTCCTTTCAATATTTGGTAGCTTCTTGATCAGTGGGTGGGTGGAACTCTTGTAAAAATCCATGATTTTCTTTCACTTCTTCACAATGATCTAAATTCTTTTCAATTATCTACAAACTCCTACGATCTCATTTATTTTCTTCCCTTTCTACAATTTGCCTTTGATTGAAAAATTCTCTCGCCTTCTTCAAATTGATGGATTTTACTCTACAAATTGCAATTACCTCTTTAATCTCATTAATCTTTACTATTAATCTAATTCTATTTTCTTAGCTCTTGATTCTTAGGATTGTTAGTTCTTTAATGTAAACTTGGATGCATTGCTTTCAACTCCTATCATCTCTCAATGAATCTATACATTGTAGATGATTTGTAGTGCCTCTCGTGTTACTATACTCCCATGATACTTTTTGTGTGTGATTGATGCCATTTAGATATTGCTTATATTTGATGCATACTCGAGACTATATTGGTGACTATTTCATCATGTTGTTTGGTTGGTTGACAATTCTACTTATTTGAATTGGTTGTTTATGACACTGTTACTTTTGATATGTGGACATATGTGTTTGATGTTATGCTTATGTAGTTGTGTACTTATCATTTAATGACAATGTTGTTTAGAATATGGTTATTGATTGAGGTTCAGGTGAGAGGAACAGTGTTGCATCACTCATCCGTGAGTGCCTTGCCACACTGCAACTCTCTCTCATGGTGTGTATGGCATTGGATGTATATGTTTTTTCGACACTTGGTTTTATGTAGGATTGCAAGTACCCAAGCCTTGATTCCACCTGCACTGTCAGGATAGGGTGAGCCTCATAAATCCCAATAGGTACGAAGTTGAAAATGGATTTGACAAGAAAGCATCCCCGTCTGCATCTGTCATCCTGTCATTATTTGTCGATGTCATCTGTCAGTACCCCATCTTGTTTGGTATCGTTTTGTCTTATGTCGTTCATTTTATGCGTTAATCTTAATATGTTAATTGTTTGATTATGATGTGTTATCATTATTTAGTGATGGTTATTAATTTAGTAAAGCATCAAACTTAATTAGTAAGGTGATTTGTGAAATTACCAAAGATTTAATTAAATATTAGATTAATTTAAAAAATTTAAATGATGTATGTAAAATTAAAAGAATATTATTTGAACTATCTGTATTTAATTTTATTAATTATAAATAATAATATTTTAATTCCAGCTATGTAAACTTCCAATTAGCTATTAAATAATATTGTTTATTTAATTAAATAATACTATTTAATTAATTAATTAATATTGCTTATTTAATTAAATAATATTATTTATTCAATTGTTTTTAAGGATTATTCAAAATAAAATATTTTTGAAATTTGTGAAAATTGCTATCTGTTCCTTTGTTATCAAAAAATGAAAGAACTCTTCCTTATTTTTTATGGTGAATTTGGGTGAAATCAGGCATTTAGGAATTTTTGGCAAAAACAAAACATA
>VDFB02137648.1:0-15810 GCA_007258455.2 Sequoia sempervirens
AAAAAGAAGCATCTCAAGCAGGGATTGGAATTATTGTAATCTTATTATGAGATTAAATAATACATTGATTCTTGGTGGATTTTTTTTCCTGAAAGGGTTTCTTCACGGTATATGTTGTGTAACTTATTTCTTCCAGTCTTATTCTTCTACAATCTTCTGTCTACTTCTACAAATGGTAAAATGAATCTAAAAAGATAATCATCCACAAAGAAATTATAACAAAGAACACTTATTTAGATCTATAGTATAATAGTTTTAAAAATCACCCTTTTCATAGAAACTTTCTATTTCTAACTCTATCATTGACTTGAGTAACTTCAATAAATGGGGCTCGCAAAATGACATCATAGATGCACATAAATAATTACATAGGAAAATAAATAAATAGTCATGCTACGAATTATCAAAGGTCGACACCTTACTCTTAACAATCATTACGTGCTCTTCTCCTATAACAAATATAATTATCCATTTTGTTGACAAACATACCCCTTGTGTTTTGGGATCCAATAGGCTCAATCCTCCTTTAGCTTTTGATTGAATACAATGTAAACATGGTCACACAACTCAACATCATTCTTCAAATTACTTTCATATACCTACAAATGGATATAATCATTCCTCAAATTACTTTAGTAAACCTACACATGGATATTTATTCTATTGTTTAGATTTACATATCTTATTGCTCATTATTCTATATGCATTAAGAAAGGATGTTACCCATCTAAAAACAAGTATATACAAATGTAAGCCATAAATTTAAATTCTTTAAACTGTGAAGAACGAACAGCAGGGCGGATTTTGGTTCAAAAACCTATTTCTATTTGGAAGAGTTTTTTAAATAAAAAAATTAAAACATATTTTACAAATTTATGTTTTATTTTTAAAAATAAAAAAATGTTTTATATTGTGACTTGTTTAATTTTTTTAATAATCTATTTCAAAATTTAAATAGATGTTCAAAGCAATTGTTTTAATAATGTTCACTCCTAAATTTACTTTCTTTTTCTTTTTTCAATATAAACAATTATGTATCTATTATAATATTTGTGTATTCAATATGAATCAAATTAGTGAAGTAAGTTAAACCTACTTCATATAGAGTTGGTAGTCTACTAGGGGAGAGGGGCCCATAATGGAGAAGGGTCCAATAGTGGGGATAGAAGTAGTCCTCAGTGGGCTCCATAGTGGAGCACTTTAATATCCAATTGCAAAATACCTTTTATCCATAAAGTACGCAAAGTGACAAATCATGTGATGCCACATCCACACACCAATAAAACATGACTTAGTGCACCACTATTGGTCTCACTTATTTTTGGGGCCTTTCTGGATACCTCAACAAAAAACATGTTGATGTGGCATTATATTTGATGATGTGGCTCTAAAACGAAATATAGAAGCACATGAGTTGTCAAATAAATTGTTGTACAAAATTGTGAGTGATTTGAAATTTCCATGTAGGATTTTGAGAAACATGAAGTTAGGGTGATCCACTATAGGTCCCTCTCCCGTACATCTAAGAAAGACATTCAAGCCACTAATTCTATTAAAAAAGAGAAAAAACATAGATTTGTAATTTTGGTGTTCATTTATAAATTCTCTCAATAAAACTTAATCATCTTTTTCTCTCAAAGAAAATAATATATACTTAAATATACATTAAATTTATTATATAATTAAAATGTGAAATTTTAAAAAAATGACTCGTACTTTTCTTAATAATATTAAAAAATTTATGGGTGGGGGACCTAGCTCGATTGGTTAAAGCATCTTGTTGCAGGCAAGAGGTCACGAGGTCTAGTCTGGTCTAGTCTTCTCCTCCCAAACTTGTGGTATCGAAGGGCAAGTTTATAGGGGGACCGATTCCTAGAGCGTTTCATTAAAACAAGATATTTTAACTACAAATATAAATTTAAAAAATAATAATAAATTTTATGTCTAAGTTGGTCTAGTGATGGAGAACTTGTACTCTTACTCAGTGTTCATTTCCCTTAAAATATATACCAAAATTTTTATATAAATAAAATTATGAAAAAATCTAACTCCAATTTAATCCATATAATACAATTTATCTCTCTAACAAACTCTCAAATTAATTGAAAATAACAATACATTTAAAAATCTATCTAATTTAACAAGACACAGACCCAAGTTCAAATCCAAATCCTTAACTTGATTTTTTTTATTTCAACCACTACCTATCGACCACCGTTAACAATCATATTTTGCAAACACTGGATTGTTTCTAAATTTATCTAGACCACCACTTTGCACTAGCAAGCGGTTACAAGCGCATACCTTCTACCTCTTCCTCCAATCTGGCAATGCATCCGCCAAAGCAGGCTCTAAGAGCATTAGCCCACGTCGCTTAAAGAGGGGTATCCCGTGTATGAGAGGGCAAAGTAACCATTGGGCAGCTAAAATGGGTCCTAAGATAAAGAAGCCTGACCTCGGTAGATATTACGTTGCTACCGTCCACGTGAATATTTTCCTCTATGCGCAGGGTGGCTCCGCATCATCCATTGGCTGACGGCGCTTCTTCCTCCAGTAAGACTCAAGGGCCAGATGCCTGGCATGGAGACTCTGACGACATCAGAGTCGGTCGCGACCTCAGAAGGCGTTAGACCAATCATGCAATGGCACGGGTAAAGGGCATTGTGGGATCCAGTTAAAAATATAAAATCGTGGGAAGCTGTGTATGCCAACAAATGAAGCGCTATCTGTAATGCCGAGAAAAACTTATCTAAATTTAGGGATGGTTGGTAGAGGCATTATTTGGCACCTGACCAAAACCCGTTTGAGGAAAAGAGCTGAGGGATGGGTTGGGTGAAACCGCTTGTGAGAAGCTTTTAGCGAGCCTCGTTTACAGCTGCGATTGGTCACCAGCTCACTGACCAGAGGAAACGCGGCGGCATTGAAGAAGGAAAACCAGCAATGACCGGTCTTCCGGGTCAATTTGGTCTATTTCCTTTCCATTTACGAGGGTTTTATAGCATTTTAGGGCCTTATAATAATGATTATCTTCAATATATTCTGCTATTGATTCAACAGTCAAAGATGGCTGGTTTATAGCGCATTAAAGAAAAAGCACGTACCACGTGATCTTTGTTTGATTCCTGTATTTTTTTAATGGGTTTGTTTCAGGTTCATCTGGATCAGTGGTATGCTTGTAATTATAAGGGATTAAGGGAGAGGAGTCTATTGTGGGTCAGGTACCAATTGTGGGTATAGATTTGGACAGTATGGGGCCCAACTTTGGACAGTCTGGGGCCTACTTTTGGGCAATAAAAGTGCCAATAAATTTACACTTAATATCCAACTACCAATCACTTTAATTCAAAAAATATACAAACTGACCAATCATGTAATGCCACATCAACATACCAATATTACATGACTTAGTGACCCACTATCGGTTCATCACCTTTTTTGTGGTTTATGAAAAATGATTTGAAAGCATTGATAAATGTGCCCAATTATCGCCAAAAAAAAATGAGGATTCCAACTCGACAGTCAAGAGACGTGGCAAATATTTTTTTGTCCGACTAGGACATTGATGACGTGTACCCCTCGCTCAAAAACCCTACCCGCCATAGGCTTCTCTCCCTTAGCACATAATTGTGAAAACCATTAAATACAAATTTGCCTGATTTATATTGTAGTTCCATTTGTATATTGGATTTTTTATATTAATATTTCATTAAAAAAAAATTAAATATATTAAAGATATTAAATAGCGAAAGTAGTATATTTTTGTTTTTCTTCTTTTTGTTTTTCCTTGTTTTAATTAGAGTATTTTATTTAATAACAACTTTTGATGTGGTGTATATTTCTTCGAATTCAAATCATGACATTGACATAATATCAATTTATTTGGAACTGATATTGATATAGATGATAACTTTGCTTACTTTTAGATTAGATTTGGCGAGTCTTTTCAAAATGAACTTTCAAGCACTTTTTAAAATTCAAAATTCAAATTAAGAGTGCTGCTAACCACTCCACTACCATAAGTTGAACTAGGTACCGCACATTTGTATTGATATGTGTGATATGCTGTTGTATTTAAAATATTTATTCATTCATTTGAGAGAATGTTATGCAGAACCTAAGAATTATTAGGACATTCAATGAGAGCATCATATAGAGAAAATAGTTTCAACAAATTTCTCAAAGATGTTTGTAAACATCACCAATTCTTTATCATGATTGAGACATTAGAAGATCAATATGAACATATTCTAGTAGCCAATTTCCTACACATTCATTCTTGTAGATATAGGGTGAGGTTTGCATGCTAGTTCACTTCTAGACTTGGAGATCAAGTTCACAGACATATATATAAACCTTAACACAACACAGGTTCCAAGATAGTTGTTTGACAAAGCTCTGAAATTTTAACATAGTGATGAATTGAGTCTTATATCTTCAACAATATTTTTTCTATATTTAATCTAGTTAAGCATCACATTCAATTCATCAAAATTCTACATTTAATTATGTATCAATCCCAATTCATTTATCTACTTGCTAATTATGTATTTAAACAATATTTATTTTATTATTATATGTATTTATGTGAGAGGTATTATTTTTCCTTACATTAAATTGTGAAGATTATGTGAGTCAAATTTGACATTTCAAAACTACCTAGGGTTTTAACCTTAAGGCTTATCCTTCTTTTAGTAAGGGTTTCATATTTGACTTTTTCTAAGTGTATACATTTCATTTCAAGTTTGATTAGAGTTTGGATTCACCTGGCATGTGTTCCATTTGCTATACCTTCCTTTAGAGTTTTATGCTTCGTTATGTGATATTTTTAGTGCATCCTACCTAACCATATGTTTTCCTCTAGGGCTTCATTTGCTAATTGTTTTAAGATCTAATCACTTGTTATTTTTTCTAATTTTATAATTGATCATACATCATTTTCAAACCATTTGGTCTTTAAAGTTTTATTAATTGTTGAAAATCCAAAGTTCATCCACATCCTCACATTCTTTTGTGAAGAAGTCTTCATTTAAATCTTCAAATGGTTCAATTCGCTCCTTATTTTGCATGCATTAAGAAAGGTTGTTACCCATCTAAAATTATGGTATATAAAATTATGGTATATGAAAATGCAAGCAATGAGTTTTTTTCTTCTTCTAAACTAAACATAAACGGTTTTTATTGAACATTTAAATATATATAAATTTAAAATTTTTCAAAATAGAACATTCTTATATTTAGGAGTAGAATTTTTAATTAATTTTTTAAAACATTATTTATAAATATATGTTTTTTACAATGTTGTATGTTTAATTTTTTAAATAGTCTATTTTAATTTTAAAATAGATGTTCAAAACAATCGAAACTTCAATCTTAAATTTACTTTTTTTCAATATAAAACAATTATGCATTTATCATAATATTTGTGTATTCAATATAAATTTAAGAAATAAGTTAAACCTGGGCGATGGGCCTAGCTTGATTGGCTAAAGCATCATGTTGCAGGCAAGAGGTCATGAGGTCTAGTCTCTCCACCACCCTGTGGTACTAGAGGGCGTGTTGTGCCAATGGGTCATGTGAAAAATTTTTACCAAGCACAAAAAAAATAGAAAAAAGTTAAACCAATTTCATATGGAGTTGGTAGTCTACTATATCTAAGAAAGTCATTCAAACCATGAAAAATACAAAAAAAGGTTTGTTCTTTTCTTAATAATATTTAAAATTCTAATTTATTTAATTAAAAAATATTTTCATTTCATTTATTATTTTGATCCATCTTGAAAAAAGTAATAAAAATGTGCAAATTTAACTCTCAAATTATATATATATATATACAAAATAATTTATTTTGTGTATAATATTTTTTTGTTTTTCTAAACATTATTCTCTATCATTAACTAGAATCTAATACCACATTTCCAAGAAGAAGAATTTAAATAGTTACAATATTTTCATTAAAAGTGAATATTTTAAGTAAATATATATATATATTTTAAAATTATGTTAATGTTGGTCTAATGGTGGAGAATTTATACTCTTTGAAAAGAGGCTACAAGTTCAGATACTAAAAGAGGTAGGGTATGTACTCGTATTAGAAGTAAAGTCATATGAGAGTATGAAACACTCTCATATATTATAAGCAATCTTAGAAAAAAACAAATAGCTCATATTGTAAACTATAAAAAGATTCCATATCCATTTTCATTAAAATACTTATTAGAAAAAACTATATAAATGAAATTATGAAAAAAATCAACTCCAATTTAATCTATATTATAAAATTTATCTCACTCTAACAAACTCACAAATTGATTGGCAATAACAATACAATCAAAAGATCTCCTTAATCTAACAAGACACAAACCCACAATACACACTTAAATGAGTTCAAATCCAAATCTTTAACCTAATATTTTTTTTATTTCAACCATTAATTAAACCACATCCACCATTAACAATCATATTTTGTGAACACTAGATTATTTCTAAATTTTTCTAGACCACCACTTTGCACTACCTTGGCATTGATACAAAAGCCCTTCGCCTTCACCTCTTCCTCCACTAAATCAAAAAATACATCACCAAAAGCAACTCTAGAAACCTGAAGTAACCCCCATCATCAAAGGTGTCCCACTTGTATGAGAGGGGACAAATGCCCTATAGACATCCAAATGGGTCCTAAGATAAGCACAACTGCCTCGGGTAATGCCACACATAGATGATTTGAATTGTGCATGCATCCAACTAAACATATTATTCTACGAACACCCTTAACAAACCCCAGCTCCCCTCTCATCACATCTTGCATCCTCCATTTTAAGAAGAAAAATTACACACCCATATCATTCAACTTTCTACAAAGGTGGGTTTTGTGTCAAGTAAAAATATGCATGAAACTATAGAACCCCTTCTCTCTACCATTTGGAATCAAATCTTGACTTCTTTTATGATAGCAGGTCTTCATGTGAGAGTCATCATCCAAGCATAACTTCCATCCTATTATTCATATTTTAGAACCAACGGTGTGAGGGTAATGTGGAAGAGGCGCGGTTAATCCAACCATATCTTACAATGCATTTGTTGCCAAGGTGGTGACAAAGGAATACGCATCATCGAATATTTGTCAAGGTTAGAATTGGAGTTCTTTTTCTTCTTCTTCTCCTTACACTCTTTGTAAAAATGACCAAATTTGTTGCAATTCCAACACTTTGTCTTATAATTTCTAGGAGACTTAGATCCCTATGGGATTTAGATCCAAATATTTTTTTTCTTTGTCTCCTTCTTTCTTTTCTCCTTTGGTCTACCATAAATAACAACGACCTCCTTAGCCATTCAAAATATTTTTATACATATCTTTAGATAACAATGATGCAACCATTTCATCCATATTGTAGGTGGTATTGGAACTTCCAAAGACTATGACAAGGTGGTTGCACAAGTCCAACAATGAACACAACAAAGTCATGCAATGATCCTCCTCCTCCATATTTCCTGTGGAGTTCAGCTTGGAAACGAACATGATAGGTGCATTGAGATGATCTGCAGTAGGTCACGCTGTGGCCGTGGGAATGCGGGAAGGGTGTCTGCACTGGGGGTTGGCCCTGGGGGCGAGAGGGCAGAGTTTGTCCCAAGGTTTCAGTAGTTGAAGGAACATGGTTAGGCTTGGCGAGGTCATTGGTCCTTATCCGTCCAATCCATTGAAATCCCCAATCTTTAGCAGGTGACTGCAGATGGCCAGTCTTGATCTGGCAACATGTTCTTGGGCTCCAGGGGTTTTCTTTGTTAGGTACTCCCAATCTCTGACTGGGTTAATTGCTATACATCTCCTTGTTGAAACAAGGTCAAAAGATTCTTGTAACAAGCTCCCTCAAAGAAATCAATACAAAAACCATCTATGTGATACCAAAAATGGGTGGGACTTTTGAACAATAAAAAGGAAACAAGGTGTCTTGAAATAACTTCCTACACCGAAATAACATTTGGAAGCACAAATATTAGTAATGCAAATGAATAATTTTCACTATTAAAGAAGGTCCAAATCATCCTAGCATTAGGATCACATTAATGTTCGACAAACTCCAAGTGCCACTTAGAAAAGATAAAAGTGAATAACCCTCCATGAGCCACATCATGATTGCTACAAAAAAAATGAGCTAGTTGGCTAAATAACATGACAAAAATAGCAAGCAAGAAACTAGTAATCTTAAACTTTTGCAAGAAAAGGATATGTAGAGCTATAATTTTTTTAGCATACATCACAACACACTTCTTGGGGAGGTTTGTAAGAGATGAAATGTTTTAGGAGACAAAATTTATTGAAAATATAGTCAAGAGGCATGCAGTTTCTATCTAGCTCATCAAGAGTGGAGTAGTGATTTTATAAAAAATCATCTTGAGAGAAACTATCCAACTAAATGTTTTGAATGCCATCCTTCTTTTTTGCAAAAAATTTCACCTTTTTACATATGTCTCAATAGACCATGAGACTAATGTAGGGCCATGAAAGAGGAAGGAGAATACAATAACTATTGCATTGAATCATGCATGCATCAAGCTAAAATAAACTATCTATCCAAACCTCAATTAGCAATCACCTTAGCTCCTCTCATCATCTTGCATCATCCATTTGAGAAGACAACCTGCACACCCACATCATTTAACTTGGTTACAAAAGGTGGACCTTTTGTACCAAACCGGGGATATGTAGGACACCATTGACCCCCTTCACTCTACTATCCAGGAATCAAATATTGACTCTTTCATTCAACCAACAATCTTCAAGTGAGATTTTGACCCAAGTACACCTTCCCACAATCATATTATTCATACTTTGAGAACCAACCTTGATACAAGGCCATGTGGAAAGAAGCATCAAAGTCAACCAACCACACATATTTTCATGCACGTGTCACTAATATAATTGAATTTAGTTTTCTTATTCTTCTCCTCCTTGCACTCTTTGCGGAAATGACTATATTTTTTGTAATTCCAACACTTTTCCTTGGAATTTCTAGGAGACTTAGATCTCCCATGGGATTTGTATCTAAATATTTCTTTCTTCATTTTCTTCTTTCCTTTTCCCTTCAATCTAACATGAACAATAAGGGCCTCCTTAGTTGTTTCAAAAGATTTTCTTTGCACATCTTCATATATTAACAATCCAGCCACTTCATCCATATTGAAGGTGGTATTGGAACTCCGAATGGCCATGACTAGGTGTTCCCACAAGTACACCAATAAACATAACAAATTCATGCAATCATCCTCCTCATCCATCTTTACACAAATGAAGTCCTTGGAAAGTGTTCCCCAAACACTAGGATTAGAAAGAGATTAATTTTGAATGAAATGAACATAATTTGACATTTATAATTAATTCTAAATGATAGGAACATGTGGGGATACCCATGAAGAGATCCTACAAAATAGGAGCACATGGGGCACCCACATGGAAGATGAAACTCACCTTGAGTTAAGTTAATTGTTTGGAGTAAAAGATAACACTTCAGTAATGCATGTAAAGATCCTAGAAGTTAGGGATTGATGTTTACATGCATGAAGTTCAGTTCAGTTCAGTTTAGTTTAGTTTAGTTCAGTTATGGTTCGGGTATCTTTAGTTGCATGTAGTTAGTTTCAGTTGAATTCTAGTTGACTTTAGTTGACTTGGAATGTATGACTAATGACTTGAGTTGCATGAAAGATAACAGGTGATACATTCAGTTAAATGGGGATGATCAATCACACATCTTGTTTGCATGAATTGATGGAAATATATGTTTCAGTTAACAAAGATTGACTTGGACCCACCTTGGGCACCCAATTTGGCATCTTGGAGTTAACACTTTTGCATGAGAAGATATTTTATAAGGTTGAGTTAAGTGGGCCCATTCTTGGGTGCCAACTTTGAGGAGAAGCTTACAATATATCTTTGTAATCAACATTGAGTTATGACTTCAGTTTTGGATGCCCAAATGGATGAAGGACTTATTTTGACATTGTTCTTCATGGTAGAACTCTACTTGTAAAGAGTAGGCTTGGGTTTTGTGAGATAAGCATTGTGCTTTGTAATTGTAAACTCTTTGGATTTTACAAGGCTCATTATTTTCTATTTATTGCAACAATTTGAAGAGAGTTTATCAGATTTTATTGCAGGTTGTGAAGAAGAATTGTTGAAGGAAAAAGAAGCATCTCAAGGAAGGATTGGAATTATTGTAATCTTATTATGAGATTAAATAATAAAAATAATACATTGACTTGGAATGCATGACTAATGACTTGAGTTGCATGAAAGATAACAGGTGATACATTCAGTTAAGTGGGGATGATCAATCGCTCATCCTGTTTGCATGAATTGATGGAGAGATATGTTTCAGTTAACAAAGATTGACTTGGACCCACCTTGGGTGCCCAATTTGGCATCTTGGAGTTAACACTTTGCATGAGAAGATATTTTATAAGGCTGAGTTAAGTGGGCCCATTCTTGGGTGCCAACTTTGAGGAGAAGCTTACAAGATATCTTTGTAATCAACGTTGAGTTATGACTTCAGTTTGGGATGCCCAAATGGATGAAGAACTTGTTTTGACATTGTTCTTCACAATAGAACTCTACTTGCAAAGAGTAGGAATGGGTTTTGTGAGATAAGCATTATGCTTTGTAATTGTAAACTCTTTGGAGTTTACAAGGCTCATTATTGTCTATTTATTGTAGAAAGTTGAAGAGAGTTTATCGGATTTTATTGCAGGTTGTGAAGAAGAATTGTTGAAGGAAAAAGAAGCATCTCAAGAAAGGATTGGAATTATTGTAATCTTATTCTGAGATTAAATAATAAAAATAATACATTGACTTGGAATGCATGACTAATGACTTGAGTTGCATGAAAGATAATAGGTGATACATTCAGTTAAGTGGGGATGATCAATAATTCATCCTGTTTACATGAATTGATGGAGAGATATGTTTTAGTTAATAGAGATTGACTTGGACCCACCTTTGGTGCCCAATTTGGCATCTTGGAGTTAACACTTTTGCATGAGAAGATATTTTATAAGGCTGAGTTAAGTGGGCCCATTCTTGGGTGCCGACTTTGAGGAGAAGCTTACAAGATATCTTTGTAATCAACATTGAGTTATGACTTCAGTTTGGGATGCCCAAATGGATGGACTTGTTTTGAAATTGTTCTTTACAGTAGAACTCTACTTGCAAAGAATAGGTATGGGTTTTGTGAGATAAGCATTGTGCTTTGTAATTGTAAACTCTTTGGAGTTTATAAGGCTCATTATTGTCTATTTATTGTACCAAGTTGAAGAGAGTTTATCAGATTTTATTACAGGCTGTGAAGAAGAATTGTTGAAGGAAAAAGAAGCATCTCAAGCAGGGATTGGAATTATTGTAATCTTATTATGAGATTAAATAATACATTGATTCTTGGTGGATTTTTTTTCCTGAAAGGGTTTCTTCCTGATTGCATATGTTGTGTAACTTGGCTCTTCGGTCTTATTCTTCTACAATCTTGTCTACTTCTACAAAATGGTAAAATGAATCTAAAGATAATCATCCACAAAATTATAACAAAAGAACACTTATTTAGATCTATAGTATAATAGTTTTTAAAATCACCCTTTTCATAGAAACTTTCTATTTCTAACTCTATCATTGACTTGAGTAACTTCAATAAATGGGGCTCGCAAAATGACATCATAGATGCACATAAATAATTACATGGGAAAATGAAATAAATGGTCATTACTTCTACCCAATTATCCAAGGTCGACACCTTACTTAACAAATATTTCGTTGCTCTTCTCTATAACAAATATAATTATCCATTTTGTTGACAAACATACCTGTGTTTGGGATCGATAAGGCTCGATCCTCGCGCTTTAGCTTTTGATTGAATACAGTAAACATGGTCACCGCATCATTCTTCAAATTACTTTCATGCTTATACCTGAATGGATATAATCATTCCCTCAAATTACTTTGGTAAAACCTACACATGGATATTTATTACATTGTTTGAATTTACATATCTTATTACTCATTATTCTATGCATTAAGAAAGGATGTTACCGGCTAAAAACAAGTATATAGCCACAAATGTAAAGCCATAAATTTAATTCTTTAAAACCGCGAAAACATTTTCATTCAACATTTAAAATATACAAAATTTAAATTTTAAAAATATATTCTAATATTTAGAGTTTTTAAATAAAAAATTAAAACATATTTTACAAATTTATGTTTTATTTTTAAAAATAAAAAAAATGTTTTATATTGTGACTTGTTTAATTTTTTTAATAATCTATTTCAAAATTTAAATAGATGTTCAAAGCAATTGTTTTAATAATGTTCACTCCTAAATTTACTTTCTTTTTCTTTTTTCAATATAAACAATTATGTATCTATTATAATATTTGTGTATTCAATATGAATCAAATTAGTGAAGTAAGTTAAACCTACTTCATATAGAGTTGGTAGTCTACTAGGGGAGAGGGGCCCATAATGGAGAAGGGTCCAATAGTGGGGATAGAAGTAGTCCTCAGTGGGCTCCATAGTGGAGCACTTTAATATCCAATTGCAAAATACCTTTTATCCATAAAGTACGCAAAGTGACAAATCATGTGATGCCACATCCACACACCAATAAAACATGACTTAGTGCACCACTATTGGTCTCACTTATTTTTGGGGCCTTTCTGGATACCTCAACAAAAAACATGTTGATGTGGCATTATATTTGATGATGTGGCTCTAAAACGAAATATAGAAGCACATGAGTTGTCAAATAAATTGTTGTACAAAATTGTGAGTGATTTGAAATTTCATGTAGGATTTGAGAAACATGAAGTTAGGGTCTCAGGTCCCTCTCCAGTACATCTAGAAAGACATTCAAACCACTAATTCTATTAAAGAGAAAAACATAGATTTGCTTAATTTTGGCGTTCATTTATAGAACCTACTCAATGGCTTAATCATCTTTTTCTCTCAAAATAATATATACTTAAATATACATTAAATTTATTATATAATTAAAATGTGAAATTTTAAAAAAATGACTCGTACTTTTCTTAATAATATTAAAAAATTTATGGGTGGGGGACCTAGCTCGATTGGTTAAAGCATCTTGTTGCAGGCAAGAGGTCACGAGGTCTAGTCTGGTCTAGTCTTCTCCTCCCAAACTTGTGGTATCGAAGGGAAAGTTTATAGGGGGACCGGTTCCTAGAGCGTTTCATTAAAACAAGATATTTTAACTACAAATATAAATTTAAAAAATAATAATAAATTTTATGTCTAAGTTGGTCTAGTGATGGAGAACTTGTACTCTTACTCAGTGTTCATTTCCCTTAAAATATATACCAAAATTTTTATATAAATAAAATTATGAAAAAATCTAACTCCAATTTAATCCATATAATACAATTTATCTCTCTAACAAACTCTCAAATTAATTGAAAATAACAATACATTTAAAAATCTATCTAATTTAACAAGACACAGACCCAAGTTCAAATCCAAATCCTTAACTTGATTTTTTTTATTTCAACCACTACCTATCGACCACCGTTAACAATCATATTTTGCAAACACTGGATTGTTTCTAAATTTATCTAGACCACCACTTTGCACTAACTTAGCGGTGCCACAAGCCCTTCACCTTCACCTCTTCCTCCACTAAATCAGCAAATACATCACCAAAAGCAGCTCTAGGAAACTTAGTAACCACGTCATCAAGAGGGTCCACGTGTATCAGAGGCAAAAATGCTCCGTAGACATCCAAATGGGTCCCTAAGATAAGCACAATACCCTCGGGCGAATGTCCACACGTGCCAACACCGTCCACGTGAATATTTTCTCTATGCCTGAAGATGGCCTCTGCCACCGTGTCACTCACACGTGGCGACGCGCCTTCCTTCAATAGGAACTCCCGGGCCAAGATGCCACCATGGAACTCGAACGACATCCGAGTCAGTGCGAACGCCTCCGACGTTAGACCCACGTCATGCAACATGGCTGCCAGGTAGGCTGTGTGCGGATCCCAGTTAAAATGGGGGAAATGGTGGGAAGCAATAGCTGTGCCAAAATAGTAGGAGCGCATGCTGTGATGGAAACCCTCTAAATTTAGGGATGATTTGGCGTAGGCTGTGGCCTTTTCGGCCAAAGCCGTTTGAGGAAGAGGAAGAGGAGCCAGGGATATGGGGTTGGGAATTAGCTTTCCTTGTGAAGCTTTTAGCAGAGCCTCGTTTACCTGCTTCTCCAGGCTGTTCAGGTCACCCAGCTCCTTCAGCACAGAGAACGCCGCCATTGAAGAGGAAAGCAAAGCAGCCGGTCTTCCGGTTCAATTTGGTCTATTTCCTTTCCATTTCACGAGGGTTTTACCTTTTAGAACCTTATAATAATGAATTATCTTCAATATAATTACGCTATTGGTTAGCAGTCAAAGATGGCTGGTTTATAGCGCATTAAAGAAAAAGCACGTACCACGTGATCTTTGTTTGATTCCTGTATTTTTTTAATGGGTTTGTTTCAGGTTCATCTGGATCAGTGGTATGCTTATAATTATAAGGGACTAAGGGAGAGGAGTCTATTGTGGGTCAGGTACCAATTGTTGTAGGTCAGGTACCAATTGTGGGTATAGATTTGGACAGTATGGGGCCCAACTTTGGACAGTCTGGGGCCTACTTTTGGGCAATAAAAGTGCCAATAAATTTACACTTAATATCCAACTACCAATCACTTTAATTCAAAAAATATACAAACTGACCAATCATGTAATGCCACATCAACATACCAATATTACATGACTTAGTGACCCACTATCGGTTCATCACCTTTTTTGTGGTTTATGAAAAATGATTTGAAAGCATTGATAAATGTGCCCAATTATCGCCAAAAAAAAATGAGGATTCCAACTCGACAGTCAAGAGACGTGGCAAATATTTTTTTGTCCGACTAGGACATTGATGACGTGTACCCCTCGCTCAAAAACCCTACCCGCCATAGGCTTCTCTCCCTTAGCACATAATTGTGAAAACCATTAAATACAAATTTGACTGATTTATATTGTAGTTCCATTTGTATATTGGATTTTTTATATTAATATTTCATTAAAAAAAAATTAAATATATTAAAGATATTAAATAGCGAAAGTAGTATATTTTTGTTTTTCTTCTTTTTGTTTTTCCTTGTTTTAATTAGAGTATTTTATTTAATAACAACTTTTGATGTGGTGTATATTTCTACGAATTCAAATCATGACATTATTTTATCTTAATTTATTTATTATTCATTTTTAGAAATTGATATTGATATAGATATTGTCTTTGCCACTTTAGATTAGATTTGTGAGTGTACAAAATGAACTTCAAGCTTTTAAAATTCAAATTCAAATTAAGTCTTGCTAACTTCCTGCCACTAGTTACAAGTTGAACTAGGTACCGCACATTTGTATTGATATGTGTGATATGCTGTTGTATTTAAAATATTTATTCATTCATTTGAGAGAATGTTATGCAGAACCTAAGAATTATTAGGACATTCAATGAGAGCATCATATAGAGAAAATAGTTTCAACAAATTTCTCAAAGATGTTTGTAAACATCACCAATTCTTTATCATGATTGAGACATTAGAAGATCAATATGAACATATTCTAGTAGCCAATTTCCTACACATTCATTCTTGTAGATATAGGGTGAGGTTTGCATGCTAGTTCACTTCTAGACTTGGAGATCAAGTTCACAAACATATATATAAACCTTAACACAACACAGGTTCCAAGATAGTTGTTTGACAAAGCTCTGAAATTTTAACAT